>CANXYC010853772.1:0-88106 GCA_948193065.1 Aleurites moluccanus | reverse complement strand
TACTTTTTCTTTGTGTGTGGGTGCTCTCTCGACAATATCTATTTTTTGTTATATGTTTTGTTTTATATTTTTTTTTATATATATATATATATATATATATATATATATATATATATATATATATATATATATATATTAATTATTTTCAATCCATCTGATTCATGGACTCCCTTTCTGGAGGCAATTGCTCCTGACATCTTGCTTCAACTTTGAAGGTTAAGTATGTGCAAGTAATTCAATTGTTAATTTGATTCCTGTTACTATCCTTGAATGGCTAGAGATGAAATGACCAGCATGGCATTGAAAATGCTAATGTATTGATGTCTTTTGTCTTTTTAGGGCATTTCTTTCATCCCCTAGCAACTCTTGTACTCTTGTAAGTATCTGGAATCTTATGGCTTTATTGGTTATGTGAGCATATTGCTTTCATCCCCTTGCAAAACTTGTTAAGTATCTGGAATTTCATTGCTTTATTTGTTCTGTGAGCATATTACTATCTATGGTTTTGATGTTGATTTTCTTGATCTCTTGTGTTGCTGTAGTATCATGTGGAAATGCTCCTTGAGATTCATAGATCATATTTTATAAATGTTCATATTGTTTTCTGTTAGCTGTGTCTATGATACAAAAACAAGGGATGCAACTAAATACTCTATTTCATGAAAAGTAAGCTTGGTGTATTAGGTGTTATTATTTATCCTATAAGAACGTATTTACAGAAACAAAACTAATACTTGATGATGGATGAAGATTTCTTAGAAAAGCCTAATATAAACATCATTTAGTGAGGCTGCATGTTTTTTGAGTGCTTAGTTCTGAATTTGTTGTTCCCTAACCGGACATGCTTGTAATCAATCTTTAACTGCTTATCTCTTTCCATATCTTCAGACAAGCAATCGATTGGGTTATCAGATCTGATCAAGATTTTGTCATTCCCTTGCTTGACAAATTGTAGCTAACAGTTGTGAGTTTGAAACTTCAAAATGCAATTTCTTGGTCCTGAAACCTTGGTTAGGAAGTTAGATCAAGAGCATCAGAACCAGGGAACTTTTAATATCTTCAGATTAGACGCATAATATTCATGTATCCTATCAATAATATAAAATATTGTACACTGTAAATTGGTCAATTTTGTTTTGCAACTTCCCATTTTAAGTGTTAATGTAGTATGGCCCTCCTGATTTGTGTTTCAAATTAGTTTTAGGTGAGTGATAGATTTCTTCAATGTATTTGATAGCGTCCTTGAACATAATCTAATCATGAATGTTCAGAATGAATATTCTGTTTCATTGTTTATGTCTGGAGAACTATTGCTGGTTAAATCTGTTAGCAAATGTTGTTACGTTATGTTTGGCTGACAAGTGATGAGGAAAATTCTATGTAGTCTGGGTTATGGAGCAGTGGTGGGCTTTATTCCCTGGAATCTATAAAATTATCTGTGCAGTTATGTTTGACGTTGAGGTTGAACTGTTTTCTGGAAAAAAAAAATACTGCTATTTTAGAGTTTTGATGAAAAACCATATCCAATATATCTTAGAAATTATTTTTAGTTGCCTTGAGTCCACGTTATCAAGATGGTGTTTTCCCTACTGGTAGCTACAATGTCAATGCTAAATGAACTCATAATTGTGTTTGGTGAACAGTTGATCCTCCTTTTGGATGTGATGTATAAAGGAATGTGTTATATGGTTGGATTTTTTGCCCTACTTATGTGTCTGCAGGGGCGAGCATTATTCGGTATATATAATTTGATTAAGTAGTTCTGGTGTTTTGCCATCAAAACCAAAATGAACTGAAATTACCGAATTATATATATATATGTATAAAATTATATTATAAAAATATTTTGATAAAAATATTTGTAAGTATAATATAATATAATAATAAAAAAACAAAATTGAATCTATTTATATAATATTATATATTATACATGTTTTAAAAATTTCACTTAGTTCGGTTGTTTCAGTTTTGGTGTTAGTTTTTTAATAAATTTTGGTTTTGGTTTTGGTTTTCTTCTAGAAAAATTCTGTTATATCGATTTTATAAAAAATCAATCTGAATTGAGTCAACCAATGAAATGTTCACCCCTATATTTTTGTATACTTTTTGGGGATAAGAGTTGCGGTTTGTCAAAGTGATTACCGTCGATGTAAATTGAAGAAATTTATTCACATGCAAAAAAAAGTGGCAAAAGCCCAGTCTGGATGTTTTTGTCCTGGTTTTTGTTAACACCTAGCTTGACCCATTGCCACCCTATCAAGAATCAAACACTTAATGTTAGTTGCATTGCTAGTAGGCAGAAAATCAGCTTATCAGTTCATTTTCAAACAGCCCTTGTTTGTGCTACGAGCCGAGCCGAAGGTTGAAAGCCTTTTCCAGTCTGTAGCCCTTTTGTTTAGCTTACTCAAGGCTGATCAAGCCAGCTGCAATCCATCCCGCCTGCATGTTCTTCACTTCTCTCGTCTTCTGATCTAGATACAAGTGAAATTTTCTAAGTGGCTTATGTGTTGAACTGAAATTAAACACTTGTTTTACTTCCATTGAGGTTTGATAGGGGCATTTATCTACTTTTTTGTTGATTTTATATTACCAAATGGGGCATAAGACAAGTAAATCTTAGGAAGTTGGAGCAAGAGTGTTGCTTGATGCCTGATGTTGCATATGGAAAGATAATTTAATTATATGTTCATATTTCTTTCGGAAGTACTTGATTACATATACTTCGAGTCCTTTAATGCCTTTGAATTATACGAATGTAAATCATATGTGAAATGAAGATGGGCCTTCGAGGTCCATGGGAGGGGAAGGGGCTTTCCAAGGCGAAATGCGATACACTTCCACTCTCAGCAAGCAGGCGCCACAACAATGTGGAGGCCACTGTAGTCATGGTTTACGGACAAAAGAATACTGAGAAATGTACTGTAAAATTATCTTATTTTTTCATTTCTCATTGGTTTTGCTACCTCGAGTGCGACTAGGATTATTATAAGTAAACATCTCTATGCAATTTTTCAAGTTCTACAAGTATTCAATGGATTACAGTTTATCATTATTGAGCAATTCAATTTTTTTTATCCTTCTTTATGGATTACAATTTTTTTGTTTTTTTAATGGAAGGTCCCTGTCCAAAATTATTGCGACAATTAATTGCTTGTATTTGTTTTGGGGTTCAGTACCAGGTAATGTTGGATCATCAGCAGTCAATGTCATGGCATGGATGTTATGGAAGAAAATTGCCGGTGTTATAATACTATTTATAAAAATTAGTGCTTGTTAATGGTGTAAACTGTATAGGGAATGTGGTGCTAGATGACGTTGAGATCTGTTGTCGTTGGGCTGTATTAGACATGGATCAGTCACTGCAACATATAAAATACCTGAGGGCAGATTTTGCCGTTGGCCAGAAGATTAGAAAGACTAGAGCACTGTTCCAGTTCATCCAGAAGGGATAAAGCGAGTGCTTTTGTTTGGATAAGCAGTTGACTTTAGCGATTTGTGCAGAGGAATTTTTACCAATGAGATTTAGAAGTTTCCTGCGCTCTGGCTTATACTTGGCCTCTCACCTAATTTGTTGCAGGAGATGGAACTTTAATTTATTGTACATAGATATCTCCGGCTGACGTGTGCTTTTCATGCAACCAAATTTAGTCAAATCACCAAATTGTACTTTCTTGCTGTAATTTTACCATTTAGGGTAAATTACAAGGAAATTTCTCTATTATCAACCTACGAGGCTAAAAAGATGTAATTAATGTTTGTTTACTTATTAAGGTATATGCTTTCAAATAATTGTTAATATTAGGCCAAGCTACTTATCAATCTCTCTATTATCAACATGCATAACTTTTCAAAGGGTCAAGAATTACAATTTGTAAATATCATTCGAACAGAAATATCAGGTGTTAATTCATAAAAAATCAACATGGTCAATGGTTTAGTGGCTGTGAGACATAATGGAAAGAAAAAAAAAGAAACAATATATTGTATGTTTCCTTCTTTTCTATGTAATTCATTGTGATTTTCGGTTTTCGGTTTTTCCTCTCATTTTCCTTATGTTGGATATGAAAATGACATTATTTTTGCAAAGCCCAACGCATTATTATTTCTTCTCAGGATTAAATATGAGAATGGAAATTCGCAAGTAATTAAGTGGAAAGAAATTAATGATAGTTGGGTTAATATAAACTTAGGATTATAAAATCATCATTAAATATCAATTAGTATGATTCTTTTGGTATTCCTGATTATTAGGATTTTCATTCAAGCAATATGCGATTGCTTGAATTATTATATCTTAAATATCTAATTTGAAATACTTAATATGCTGTCCAGCTAACATATATATAAATTTATACTAGAGTTAAACTAGTTCTTATCTATTATATTCACTATAAAAATTTATTATCTATGAGAATTTATATTAAAATATATATTAAAATTATTTAATATATCCAACACTTAGTTCTAAGAAAAGGTCTTCTCTTTCTTTTATTAGTTTCTTGTCAGTGTAGGATACATCAGTCTTTAAGAAATTTCCTTGGCATTTCTCAGCGAGTTCCGAAGAGACGCTTTACGAAAAGCAGCCCAGTCTCCCAAACTTCAGGTTTTTGCCTGAAATAATTTTTGACTTTGTTTGCTTTGCTTTGCCAAATTAAATAAAAAAATTATATTTAATTTATATGTAATTCTTATGAAGGCAATGGGTGTGCCCTAAACTTGCTCTATCCAGCTGTATTAGGCATTTTTATTTCATTTAAAAGGAGATTAAATGGTTAGAACATTCTAGGTTATAGTTTATATATTATGTGTGGTGTTTGATTGAAAATAAAATTTTGAAAACATCATTTTTAAAAAAAATTATTAGATTTAATTTTTTTTATTTTGTTAAATTTCAAAATGACGTTATATTTTTATACTTAAATACTCAAAAAATTATTTAATATTTTTTAAATCTTAAAACGCTATTTATATATTTATTTTAAATAGATGTAAATATTCAGAATTTAAATAATAATATATTAATTAAAACTTAAACTCAAATTAATTCTAAATATTAATCAAAATAATACATAATTTTATATAAATTTTTAATATTAATTTAATCGAGTCAAATATTTTTTTATTGAATCAAGAAATAAAATTTTTAAATAAAAATTTGAATTTTCTAGTTAAATTGAGCTCAAATATTTAATTGGCTTAAGGGTTAAGTCCTCACGTGATTAGAGTGTGTGAACTAGACGCGGCTGACAAAACAAACGGGAGGCCATTTCCAATGACTTCTCTAAATTGACAATTAAACTAAACCGCGTTTAAAAAGCGACGCTTTTTGAAAATTTCCCATTCATAGAAAGCTCTTTCCCATCTTAAAATTAAATCTTAAATAAGAATAATAATAATAAATAATAATAAAACGGAAAATTCTTACCTGCTAAGAAAAACCGAGCACGAATTTCTCTCTCGTCATCAAATAAAGCCTTGTTTGTTTGTTTGTTCTCTTGCAGTTCTCAATTCCCTCTTCTTTCTCTCTGTTTAACTGTTTATTATTATTTCATTGATAAACAAAATCAGTAGAAAGAAAGAGAAATGGGAAAAAAACTTCATGCTTTTCTTGGAAGAAGAGCTTTCAAGGCTTCAAAATTCAATTTACTTACAAATCTCGCTACTTCTCGTCTTTCGGTTTTCAAAAACCAACGCCAAGTCAGGTGCAATCATGCTCGTTCTGATGTTATCCAGCTTCTTCAACAATCTCACCAGGAACGTGCTCTTCTTCGTGTTGAGCATTTGATCAAGGAGCAGAATATGTTAGATGTGTATGTTATGATTGAAGGATACTGCAATCTCTTGGTTGAAAGGCTTCATCTAATCGAACAGGACAGGTTTGTTTTCAATTTTTTTTCAAATTCTGATATGTTGGAACATATAAGTTTTGTTTTCATTTTTTTTTTTTTTTATGCTGCAGAGTTTGTCCTGGTGAATTGCAAGAAGCAGTATCAAGTTTGTTGTATGCATCTACCAGATGTGGAGACTTTCCTGAGCTTCAAGAAATCCGTACAGCTCTCACTTCTTGGTATGGGAAAGAATTTGCTGTTCGTGCTATTGAATTGAGAAATAATTGTGGTGTCAATCCAAAGGTATACCTTCTATTTCATCTATAGAATGTTTCAACATAGGAAATGTATTATAATTGTTTGTTGACTTTGTCAACCGACCACAAAACACGCTTTTTTTTTTTTCTAAATACCAATTCAGGCATTTGTTTTTTCATTTACAAGTTTGTAAATCAATTACTAATGTTTTGCTTCATAGTCATGATTTTTGAATTTGCATGTCGTGTTCAATATTGTCATCCCTATAAACATAGATATGCATATTGTGTTCTAATCATGAGATAAACTATATTATCTAATTTATTTACTTGTTTCGTATTTACTGCAGATGATACAGAAGCTGTCAACTAGGCAGCCAGACTTGGATAACAGAATGAAGGTGCTCAAAGAAATTGCCTCGGAGAATAACATTGTTCTACAACTTGAGGAGGCTTCTATTACAACTGAGGTATGCAGGTTTAAACATGAATATTAAGTGCAACATTTTATTATAGTATGCACTAAACGTTTGATAAATGCAGGAAAAACTGGATGTGAGCAAGAAACACAACCAGTCTGAGCCAGAGACATCAACTAATTCAGGTAGCTCTAAGGTGGTTGACAATTTGCAAAATTTACCTCAAGATATGGAAAAAGATGGGTTCTCTGATTCAGCGAAGGCAAGGAAAAAGTATAAAGATGTAGCTGATGCAGCTCAAGCAGCTTTCGAATCAGCTGCCTATGCAGCAGCAGCTGCAAGAGCAGCTGTGGAACTCTCAAGATCTGAATCCCATGATCCTGATAATCAAGACAGTCCCAAGAATCAAGGAAGAAATGTACTGAACAAAGATGAACCTATGACCCTTGACTCTGAACCCAGAAATCTGGAAATCCCCAACAAAAATGAGGCTACAGAATCAGAGGATAACAATGCAGTAGAACAGAAGAGGCTAGTGTCTACTTCTACTCCAAATTCGGATTCGGTAGATGATATCTCGAGGGTGAATTCAATGTACCTGGATGCAGAGTACCTTATCAAGAAATTGGATAAAGATATAGTTTTTTATGAGAGTGACGGAGAAAGTCAAGATTCAGATTCCAATATAAGGTCTGGCAAGACTGAAGGAGAAGTTCAGGCAGTTGAGAAGAAAATCCCTTCAATCATTCAAGCTGGTCTAAATAGGGAGAGGGGACCGATTTCTGTCAGGACCAAAGGGGTGCGTGGATACTGAGAGGCATGGCTATATTAAAATCTGTTTGTGAGGTTTGCAGATATAATATCTTTATTTCTTTTTGTCAATTTCTTCAGTCAAGTTTATTCTTCTTTTTTTAATTTTTGATGTTAAATATTTGTGAAGTTAAATAGAACAACGCAGCTATAAAGCGTGTTTAAGTTTGCATAATTGTTTGAAGAGGATTATTAATGAATACAAATGAAGCGTGTTTAAGTTTGTACATCCTCCTATGCTGAACTCTAGGACTCCCTGTAGCCAGATCAACGGTATTGTGAAAAAAAAAACAGCGGAAACCTTAATTTAACAAAGACAACAAATTCAGCTGCTTTTATGGTCATCAAAGTGAAAGCAAGATTAATCATACTGAGAGCAAAACTAATAAAATAGAAACAGTTCACCTGTTTACTCAAAAGTGTGTACTGAGTAATCTCTCTTGTACCCATTAGTTGAATGGCTAATAGTTTTTGGAAAGCTATTCAAATGCTATCTAGACATCTTATCTTGTCCCAAGCCATTGGCACTAAATAACTGCAGTATCATCATTATGCACCATTTGTAGAACAAAGGTTTGGCAAGTAAAAATTTTTTTATGGAAGAACTAAAGTTACAGAAAGTAATCTGATTGGGATTGAAAAGCAAAACCCTATTCTGACAAGGATGCAGAATACACAAACTTCGTAATGAGTATACGTCTAGAAAAGTACCAAACTTGCATGGAAAAATATTTGATTGATAGTGTAACTCATGTTTCCTTATATAATGCCTCTGGCCCGCTTCTTACCATGTTGCAGTAGCTCACTGAATGACTGCAAATTCACACCAACATCTTCATCATATTCAATTCCAAGTTCCTCCTGCAGAAACATGAAACAGCTTTTGAACACAATTCATGCAAGGCTAAATGCAAATGCTTAGAAGATACGGAACATAAATGGATAACCTTAAATTCCTTTATATCCTTAGGTGAGTTTTCAGTAATAGCATCCCACAGATCCTTGAACATCCTTTTACGCCTTCTCCACTGACTTATTTGCTCCGAGTAAATTTTCTCAACCACCTTTCGCTCTTCTGGGCTCACCAGGGTAACTCCCCCACGTAGTTTTACCAATTTGTCCTCCATTTCCTTTACCTGATACAGAATAAAAAGATACTCAAGACCTAAGTTTTGTCCATTTTTCTTCACAAAAACAACATTTTTTGGGTACATATGACAAAAATGACATTTTTTTGGGTACTTGTCAGAAACATGGTTGTCAAAGGTGTAAGGCACACTAGGTAATTGGGGCCTAGGTGCAGGGACAGACTTGAGGGATGTGACTACATTTAGTAAAATGTGAATAACTTTCCTGTATGATGTTTCAATATATAGCAAGTAATAATTGAATGCAAAAAATTTAAAAATTCGTAACTTGTAAATAATACATAGAAGATAAGTACTGCAACTAGTTCAACCTAGGTCATATGCACATTGAAGTACAAGAAAATAAAATAAATAAACCCAGCTCAAACTAGATAAGTTTGAGAACAGAAGTGTGCAAACAAGAGTGCAAAAGGATAATAGCCACACCTAGGCAAAGTTCAAAAAACACACAACTCCATGTTTCTTCCTTTTCATCCATTCCCTTTAAATTAGTCTTTTCCACATCTATAATTCCAAATTGAGTAGCCTTACCCTAAAAGCACTTGTTTTTGCTACTACTCAAGAGGCTCGAGTTGACTGGAAACTTCAACTTGGGATTAGAACCCAAATCATATAGTGATAATAACCTTGTAAGAGTTGATTGTATGCTATTGCACATATATATTTTTTTTTATATGGATGGTGCCATCAAATGGATTGAATCAAAGCACTTAGGCATAAAGTAGAACGTACAAATTGAAAGTTAAACCAACTAATCAAGAGTAAAATCAAGACAAAAATGCCTCATACTGCTAAAGGCACATGCCAAAGTACCCCTTAAAGGTGTGTGGCATGATGCCTAGGCATGCATCTTAAGGAAGGAGCCTTGCTTGAGACTGCTAAAGGCGCTTGAATTCAAGCCTGAGTGAGCCTGGAGCCTAGGTGTGCCTAAGGTGCACCCTGGATCGCTATCCTCTGAAACAAGTGCAATAAAGAAATACTTGAAAAGAATCAATATGTTTTACCTCCATTCTCAATTTGGCTTCTTTCTCATGTATCTGTTCCAAGGTCAAATTGGATTGCAAAGTTTTAATTTCTGCAGCAATGTACATCAATCCTTGCATTAGATGATTGACTTACTATTTTTCTATGGTTCTCCTAACATCCACTGAAACCTAAAAATTAACTTCAAAAACCTAAAATGAGCACGTGTGTATTGTATGCAAATCACCACATTACAGAATTGAGACAACTTAGTTTTTTCTTCAAAACATGGAATTTATATTTATCATTGCTCCTCTGCAGAACAAATACAAACTGTATAAAGTAGATACCTCCCTCAACCTCGCTAATTGCTTTCTTCTGATCGTCAAGCTGTTGCTGCAGTTTGGCATTTTCTTCTTTCAAGCAACTAAGCTCTTCGCTGTTTGGGATGTCAAACTGGTCTTGCCGAGCTAAGTATATCTTTTGCTTGCCATACTCCTTGAATGAAATCTTACCATTATCTGCAAGAGTGTCTAGTGCTTTTTGTACAGCTGCCTTTTTTAGATTGAATTTTTGCAACGAGTCTGCCACATTTTGAGAATTCAGTGGTCTGTTTTGCTAGACAAAGAGAAATAACAGAGTTAAGATTTAAAAAATTTCATAGAAATTATTTCCTTAGCTCCCTACCAGTAAGAAACAAAGGATTTAAAAAATAAGAAATATTCACTGTTTGGTTACCAAGAAACGTAAAGATTTCAAAGAGAATTGAAAACAATTTTAAACACAAAATTCCAGCAGGATTGCAAGTTTACGATTGGTCATAGAAGAGACCATAAGAGAATTATTAATGATTTAATTATCCATTAAACTATTTATAAACAAGTAAATCAAAATCTCCCCAAAAAGAGCAGCCAATCTTACCTCGTTCACGAAGTTGAGCACGATCGCTGCAAAAATTACAACAAAGAGAAGAGAATAGAGAGAACTTAATGAAACGAAAATTAATGAATTGAATAATCGATTAAGAAGAATTTAAATCGAAATTAACATGGAAAATCGCACATTGAAGACTCATAAAACATGAAATAACTTCGTAAAATTGAGAATTTTTATATTGTTTTACCTTCTGCGCTATCAGATTTTGGAGCCATTTGCAGATCGGAAAACGAGAGAAAATGCGCGGGAAAAATGCTCTTTCTCTGAGAATTTTTTATTCCCACACAAAAATGTAGATGTTTGGCTGAAGAGGAGAAGAAAGAAACCTTGTACGGAGAGAACTCGTAAATAAAACGGTACCGTATAATTTAAAAAAAATCTTTAAAACGCTGTCGTTTCTTTGCCGCCGAGTGTGAGCCCGTGTTAAAGGCTGAGCCAATTGCTTAGTGGAGAACAAAGTAATAATGGCAGCAACTCAAGTTCTGCTCTGCAACATTTGCTGTTGCCGCTCCAATTCCTTAGTTGCAGCGACCAAACCTTATAATTCAAAACTATCAATTTCTTGTTATTACCAATTGGGCAAAAACAAAGAGTGGTACATAACAAAACCTCTTACCTGTTATCGGAATCAGAAGAATGGCTTGAAATTGAAGAAGACCCTCTTCGTTTGCCACTCGGCTCGCCGCAAACCCACCATCTCCTCTGAGAAGGGAAATGGTGATAATTTACGGAAAGTACTTCAAATAATATTATGGGTTATTGAAGGTGTTTACATTTTGTGGCTCTTTCTACTACCTTATGCCCCTGTAAGTGTGTCTCTTTCTATTTGGATAACATTCTATTCTTGGATTGGTCATTTCAGATCCAACAGCTTGAAGTTGAGATTTTAGTTCAATTTGTTATATAAATGAAGATTTTAATTTGCGTTGTAAATTCTAGGGGTTTTATTTCAAATCCATTATAAATCAAGTTTTTTATGATCATTTATGAGTATATGTCTCCATTAACCACCATTTGTGAATCTCTAACTAGAGAAAATCTATGCATTATGAGCCTTATTCAAGTCCCAAGTCCAAGTCCCTTCATTTCAAATCCCCACCTATCCAAATAGTTCCTTAAATTTTCTCTAGACGTGGTTGCTTGTTCTGCTCTCGTTTTAGTCATTTACCGTTATAAATAGAAATCACTCATAGTATTGAGAATACGATTTTATTTATGTGTTAACAGGGAGATCCAGTGTGGGCTATTAGTAATGAAACTGTAAATTCTCTCATTGGCCTTTCTCTCAATTTCTTCTTCATCTTGCCATTTATGAATTCTGGTATGTGTAAACTGTTGTAGCTCCTGTCTGTCACCGATATGCTATAAGCCCTGTACTTATTTATCTGTTAACAGCATTGTACTGATCTACATTTGGATGATTTAGCTATTGTCCTGATTGTCACATTCTTTTACAAGCATTTTAATTCCTTATATCCACGCATTTATTACTTTTGGAACCAACTCTATGGAGGTGAACTCAATGTAATATTGTCATTATATTTGCTAATTTATTATGTTTATGGAAGAGATGGCTGCTTTTGGCCTGGCTGATTTGTCAATGAACTTTTTGGCAGAGTAGTTGGCATACATTTCATCAATGCCCCAGTGCTTCACCCGGTAATAACTATTCTATAAAGCAAATCTGGTTGGCTTTCAGTTTTTTTATTATCCTTTTTGGTATGAACATCCCTTTTGACATTGGCGATTTTTCTTACCTCAGGTGTCTGAAGGATTATTCAACTTCGTTATTGGATGGACCTTCATGTTTGCTCCTTTGCTGTTCACAGATTGTAAGAGAGATAGATACCAAGGATCATTAGACATTTTATGGGGCCTGCAGATGTTCCTCACAAACAGTATGCTTCCTTTACAGAATCCTGTGTTTGATGAATACATTAACTTGACCATATTGGTAGTAAGGATTTTTGGTTAAGTTTGTTATCAAATATGAATACATTATTTTTTACTATGTAGGTCATAAGGATTTTGGATAAGTTGGTTACCATTTCACTTTGTTGGTGTTTTTTTTTTTATTTTATGTCAATTTGTGGTCATAAATTTCTCTCCTCTCCCAATGGGAGCCTTGTGATCTCCTAAAATCTAAATACCTAAAGAGCTAACCAACAATGCCAAATTGCAGTTTTTCGCAAGACTCCACTAAATACTTTGTGCTAACCAAATTATCTTTATTGTTCATGTGATACCAGCATTTTTAATACCTTATATGGCTATCCGGCTAAGCAAGATTGATTCTGAGTCTACTCCATGGAAGTCCTCTCAATTAGGCACCGTAATGACAAATGGTGCACCAGTAGTGGGGCTGATTGGTGGGTTAGCATGTCTGATTTCTGGATTATGGGCCCTTTACGGAAGAATGGATGGTGGTTTTGGAAGCATAACAGACAGATGGGAGTTCTTGGTCAGTTATCTAGGATCAGAGAGGCTGGCTTATGCCTTCATTTGGGATATATGTCTTTACATAATCTTCCAGCCTTGGCTGATAGGCGATAATTTACAGAACATCCAGAAAAGCAAGGTTGCTGCAGTGAATTATCACAGATTTGTTCCAGTTGTTGGTTTGGTGGCCTATCTTCTCTGTTTGAATCTTGAAGAGGAATTATAGCTTTATGTAGTTCTTTAAAATATTCAAATATAATAAGTCAGTGATACAGGTTTCAAACTGGTTTAAATGCCGTCTATGAAAATGAAGATGCGCATTTTGTATCTTTACTAGAAAGATGTACTGGACTTTGTATATTCTTATACTTGAAAGAAAATGCGATGCTCCAATTATATGTATTAGTGAATTCCTTTTATCACTGATGACACCGAAAAAGTACTGGTTCTCTTAAAAATTAAAACTCGGGAGTTTTTTGGTGTTAAATGTTAATCAAATATACTATTCTAGAATTAGATTTTGAGAATGTAATCGAACATGTTTGGCACAAAATTCCTTTCTCAATAACATTTTACATGTTGGACAGCAACAATTTGAAATTGTTGTTTAAATGTATTGAAGGTTGTTGCGAAATTGAGATTTTGTTAAAACGGAGTTCTGTCAAAATGGATTTTGTGAAAAAAAAAAAAACTCGTTTGAAAACACGATTGAAAATAAACATCTTCCAAAAATTCACTTGAAATGTTTCAAAATCCAATTTTGACTGATTGTTAAATACCTAAACAAACTCAATTGATTTAAAAACTCATTAATTTCCAAAATCACTTAAATTTAAGTTATTTTTAGTGTTTAGCTTGATAATCTATTAATGAGTTTGGTCTCCAAAAATAGAATTTAACTTTCAATTTGAGATTTTTTAAAATATCAATTTGTTGCTTTTGAGAAAATGGGTTTTGGCAAAATCATTTTTGTCAATTAATAATTTTTTATTCACCAAATTTTGAGAAATAATAATTTTTTTTCACCAAAATCACTTTTGGAGAATTGGATCAAAACACCCAAAATATTTCCCTATAAAATCTGATTTTAAGACTCCCAATAAGGTTGCCAAGTACCCACGAAATCAAAATTTTTAGTATAATGCTTTTGTATGTAGCAACTCAAATAGCAAAATCAAACATATCCTGAACTTGTCGAACATCAAACATTACACCGGTTCGCAAGGAAGATTCCCATAAAAATCTTTGCAACATAATGGAAACTCGATTCTAACAATGAAGTTTACAAGTATGGATAAGTTAACTAGCTGTTTCGCAGTAATTATTAACTATTACTGATAATTATTAGTTGATAATTAATAGTTAGGTGATTATTATAAATATTTGATAAAATTATTATTAATTATTAATATATTTAATGACTATTAATGACATATATTAATATTTATATTTATATTTAAATATTATTTTTAAAAAAAATTAATATTTTTATTTAAATAGGTAAAAAACTTTTAAAAAAGTTCAAAATTAAAATTTTTATAAATAACAGTTATTTGACAATTTAACAGTTAACAGTTATCAATAATGATATGATATAATTATTAACAATAAAAAAAACTAACAATTTTATTAAAATTTTTTACTAAACAGCCACTTAGTGCTAGTTGAATCTACCAAAAGGCACTTTAACACTACCAGAAGGGGGGATACCTGAAAAATGCTTAAAGGGAGCATCTTACAAGCAATTTGAAAATGTATTAAAAAATTATTAATAATTCCAAACATTGTTGAACTTAAAATTAAAAGACGGCGAAAAATACCATAACCAAGTTCCAAATCTTAAACTGAGATAATAACAACTGAGAATCATTAGCGTATCACTGAACTATAGCACAATTACAGAAACCAGCAAATGCAAATATATCCTTCAATCCATTATACTAGAACCAAAAGTACAAGAGGATGTAAGCAATTAGCTAACTCAACACCTAAACACAACAATTAACTACAAAATAAAACAAATAAGCACAAAAAAAATCCAAAATATTTATTTCATTATGTGGTAAGATTGCCACCACTTTGCTGCCACAAATTGATGATATCAGTAGCCTGATTGAGAAGTATAATAATCTTCTTCTGGGATATCCAAGGCTTACTCTCTAGAGTTGTCTTAAGCTCTTCCCAAGCATCTTTTCTTGGCCAAAAGTAATATGGACTCAAGGGAACAGTACCATGCCCTGGAATTAACTGATCAAGAGCCAGCCCAATGTTCTTCTCCATCCATATGAACTTCAACACCAACCTTGGCTTCTCCACTTGCTTCAATAACACCTCATTTTTCTGCAAAAATAAAGAAAAATCACTAAAAATAACAAGTTATATATAAACAAATGAGAGTATTAGTTAAAGAAAGAGGGGGATTAGGACCTCAATTTCTTGACTGAGGACTGGTTCTTCATCTTCCGACGGTTTTTCAGCTTCAGTGGGTATTTCAGCTGCAAGAGCTTCTGGAGCTGCAAATGACAGTAGCCTTTGGTTTCTTGAAATGGGTTTGACTTTTGGGTCAAGAATTGTTGATAAGTGTAACAAATTGGGTTTGGGATTAATGAAAATGGCGGTTTTGGTTGTCTTGCTATTGGGGTTCTGACAAGGAAATGGCGAGTATGTGAAAACACTATTGACACCTGATTGAAATGCCATGGATAACGTCTTCAGAGAGAGAGAAAAAACTTCGAAAGATTGAAGGTGAGAGTTACAATGTCTACAACAAGACCATTAGACCATGTCTCTCTGTCCCAGTCTCTCTCTTCCTTCACTGATGAGAAGGAGATGGGTTTGGATAAGGGATTTGGGGTTTTAGTTCAGAGATGGGTGAAGAAATGGATATGGGCTAGGCTTGTATTAAGACTAGAATTCTAATTGCAATGTGGGTTATAACTCTTATGGAGAGTCCAAGCCCATTACTGTTCTACTCTTACAATTTTTTCAGAATTTTTTTAGAAAATTACACGATTTCTTTATTTTTTTTTCATTTTTAAGATTTCTTTTTTTCACTTTTTTTTAGTATATATTTGGTATATTTAATATATATTCAGTATGTATCTTATTTTTGAAAAAATATTTTTAGATATGTAGTATTTTTTAAAAAATATTTTTGTATAGAAAAAATAAAATTTTTTCTTTTTTTTTGGTATTTTTTTTTAATTTTTTTTTTTTAGTATTATGAGGGATATTGATCATGTATTTATTACTCATGATAATATGGGCTTACAGCTAAATTATAGTGTAAAGTTTATATAAAGTTAATTAATTTACATAAAGTTTACATGAAGATAATGTTTAGTATAGGGAAATACCAAAAGATTTTTGGAAATCTTTATTTTAAGTTTTAATAATCTACACTAATACTATATATAAAAATTTCTTAAAAAATAAATTTTTTAAAATATTAAAAAATAAAATAATTTTTAATGTAAAAGACAAAAAAAAATTTCATTAATTAAATTAAAAATATTATTTTTATCTTATATATTACTCTATAAATAATATTATCAATATATATATATTAAGACATTTTTAATATTTAACTTCAATTATTATACAATCTTTAACTTTATTTTTATATAAGTTTATTTTACATTTTTAATTATTTGTCTATTTTGCTATTTTCAATTAAGAATTTTTTATGTTTTATGTTGGTTTTTGTAGCAAAAAATTCAAATATAAAGTAATTTTTTTAATATAATTTTTCGCCTATATAATATAATATAACCAAGATAACATCTCTCTGACTCGGCCGCAAATTTCCATTATTTGAAATTTGACATGAAAAAAAAATATATATATAGTGAATGTTACTGTTGTTATTAGGTTATTATATTTTTCCAATTGATGGAATAATTACAAATAACAATAAAAAAAATCCTTTATTAATTAAAGTCATGATGTTTAAAATGAAAAAAAAAAAAAAAGCATTTTGTAGTCTTCTGCATTTCACAATTTATATCTATTATATTGAATGTGTGTTTTTCTTAACATTTTGGTATGGAAAAGAAAAAGTATCTTATTTATAGTTTTATTATTATTATTATTAAATCTTTATTAACACAAATTCAGATATAATCCAATATTTGCAAATTTAAATTTATTCTTTAATATTTAAAAAAAAAAAAATTATGAATTCTACTTTTTTTATTATTCTTTTAATATAGAAGAAGAAAATTTTAAATTGAAAGTTCATTCAAATTGAAAAACGCAATTACTATCAATTTAAAGTTTGAATATATATTAACTTTATTATTTTATGATGATAACATAGTAAATTAATAATTTTTATTATATTATAATTTTTTACAGTCTTTATTTAAAATAATAAATTAAATTATTATTTATTTAATTAATATTTTTTAATTAAAAAATATTAATTAATAGAAATCATGAATTTTAATAGTATTAATTTATAAAAGGTGTTTGTAAATTTTAAGGATGTTATAGTAATTTAATCTACATTTTATTTTCATTTAAAAGAAGCCCATGTGTTTCGAGTTTTGGTCCAAGCCTAAGCTAATGGGACCTGGTGAAGTGGGCCTCACTACAAATTTAACTTCAAATCACAAGCTTATGACACAAGAAAATATTTACAATTACAACAAATCAGAATTGGAAAAAGAAAATTCACAAAGTTTTGTCTCGGAGAGCTTCGTCAGAGGAAGCCGGCGAGAACGCATTCAGATCGGTGAGAGCACTTAGCACTTCTCACTTCTATATTTATTTTTTTCCCCAAAAAACGAAAAAGAAAAAAGTTTTTGTTTTTCAATTTCTTAAGTAATCAGATTTATATTGAAATCCCTAGTCCTCATTTGGTTGCCAAGAAAATCAGAGAAAATTCTAGGAAAGTTAATTTCTTAAAATTTATGATATTCATGCCTCTTTCAATTAATTATAAGAAGATGAAATTGAAACTCGACTCTCCAGAGCAAAGGAGCTGTATCTGGCTCGTTAGATTGGCTTTTTTTTTTTCGGTTAATTTTATTTGGATTAATTATGCATGTAATTATTTAATTTCTTCCTCATTTTCCTGCATTTCTTAGCATCTAGATAGAGCGTTAAGTTTTAGGATTTGAAAACTCGTAATTTGTCTCTTCCTTTTAGGCTTTTCTTTTTGAGCTTCTGGATTTGATTTCTAGGGTTTGTCTTAAATCTCGGAATTTTTTTTTCATAATTTTAGTTGCTTTGAAAATTTGTGACTATAAACGAATTATGAGCTCTTGGGATAAAAATGATTAATACCTTTTGTCGTGGTTGTTGTTCGATCCAACTTTTGTTGTGCTTTCTAATTAAAAAGAAAAAATAAGTTAATTTTTAATTAGCTTTACCAATTTGATTGTGTTGCAATGTTGTATTGAGATATTTATTTTACATCTACATTGTGTGTGGTCTGTTTGATCATTTCTAAGAAAACTTTTCTGAATCTCAGTTTGTCGTGGTGTTGTATTACAGTAACTTTGAGAAGGCTTTGAGATACAATGTCTATGGTTGACGAGCCTCTGTGTCCAATAGCTGTTCTAATAGATGAGCTAAAAAATGATGACATCCAGCTCCGGCTGAACTCAATCCGTAGACTATCAACAATTGCACGTGCTCTTGGAGAGGAGCGAACCCGGAAGGAATTAATTCCATTTTTGAGCGAAAACAATGACGATGATGATGAGGTTCTCCTTGCAATGGCGGAGGAATTGGGAGTGTTCATTCCATATGTTGGAGGAGTGGAGCATGCCCA
Organism: Aleurites moluccanus; assembly: GCA_948193065.1. Lineage (NCBI taxonomy): Eukaryota > Viridiplantae > Streptophyta > Magnoliopsida > Malpighiales > Euphorbiaceae > Aleurites > Aleurites moluccanus. The sequence goes on along the minus strand of CANXYC010853772.1, from coordinate 69,527 downwards.
TGTGTTGCTCCCACCCTTGGAAACGCTTTGCACTGTTGAGGAAACATGTGTGAGAGACAAAGCTGTGGAGTCCTTGTGTAGAATTGGATCCCAGATGAGGGAGAATGACTTGAATGACTGGTTCATTCCTTTGGTTAAGGTGAGGAAATTGTGTTCTGCTCAATTTTTTGATAATGCTATTTATTTCTCTATTTGAAGTGAGATTTTCTAGCAGTATAATTGAGTTATTGTTCGTCATTTAGGTCCTTGTAGAAACTCACTGTGCTCCTAAATATATTGAAAAATCTGCTATGTCACTAGATTTTTGTTAAGTTTTTTGCTCAACCGATTTATGTTATGGTGCTATTTATCACATTGCATGTTCACGCCTTTATATCAGTTTCTTGTTCTTTCTTTGTAATTTATTTTTGTAATGTTTACTATTTCTACGGGAAGGTCTGGAAGGATGAAATATGAAGTAAACTACTAGGTTTGGAATAGATTGAAATAGTTAATTGACTCTTCCATTGCTCCACTTTATTGGACTTTTGTATTAAATTTGTGGTTGCTCAGTAAGTGCACCATTTTGGTATCCCAAAGTGTTTATATGCTCAGGCGTGCAGGCCAATGTTCTATCTGATTATCATCTATATCACTTATTTGTGTATCTTATTTATATGAGAAAGAGAGCCTGAAATTTTTCTATTTACTTAGTTATTTAATTTTAGAAGAGAATTTGGCACTTTTTTGTTTATATTGTTTAGGTTCTGATAACTTGCTTTTGCTACCATCATGACTAATTCTATGTGCTTGAATTTCTTGTTGTCAGAGACTAGCTGCTGGAGAATGGTTTACTGCTCGTGTTTCTGGTTGTGGGCTATTTCATATTGCCTATCCAAGTGCTTCTGATATGTTAAAGACCGAACTACGTTCAATATACAGCCAGCTCTGTCAAGATGACATGCCCATGGTTAGGAGGTCTGCTGCCTCAAATCTGGGGAAATTTGCTGCAACTGTTGAACCTGCTCATTTGAAGACCGACATTATGTCAATATTTGAGGATCTCACTCAGGATGGTAATTATTCTTTTTAACATGTGCCCTATGACTTCCATCTCTTTAACATAGGAATAATGTTAACACAAGCACTATGACAAAGCTGACCTTACGGGATAATGGAAATAGGATAATGGTTGTTGAGTTACTGAGAACTTAAACAGATTTCCTGCTTATATGGTGTATTGGCTAATTATGTGTAACAAATAAAAGTTATGCCATTATTCATAAATTATATGTTTTTAAAATAATAATTTTATAGGTTGGGGCCATATATATTCCAATTTTAAATTTGTGATCTGTTATGAGTTTAGTAATAAAGTTTTTGCAATTTTTTTTCATCTCAGATCAGGATTCTGTTCGTTTGTTGGCTGTTGAGGGTTGTGCCGCTCTTGGAAAATTGTTGGAGCCCCAGGATTGTGTTGCACATATCCTCCCTGTTATTGTCAACTTTTCCCAGGTATCATTATAGATTATGGATCCCAAAGACAAGATTTTTTTTTTTTTTTTTGCATAGTTTATAGTTACCTTGTTCCCACGATTCTTAGTTTGCATTGCTATTTGATATCTGTATGATTTAGATAAATAATTTATCGACAGTGTACTTGTTTGGTAAGTTATTTTTATCTGTGTTGTCATTGCATAGGACAAGTCTTGGCGTGTACGCTACATGGTTGCAAATCAATTATATGAACTCTGTGAAGCTGTGGGGCCTGTGCCTACAAGGTATATATATGATTGGACCAGCTTTTTTAATATGCATCTGTTCTCTATGCTAATTTCATTTATCTTAATTATTGGACCACCGAAATTATTGATTTATGGTGATCTTTTTAAGGACGGACTTGGTTCCTGCATATGTGCGCTTACTTCGTGATAATGAGGCTGAAGTACGTATAGCAGCTGCTGGAAAAGTAACCAAGTTCTGCCGCATTTTAAATCCAGAACTTGCTATTCAACATATTCTCCCGTGTGTGAAGGTGCATAAAAAGTTTGCAAAAAGTGATTTTTGTTTTGTCACATGACCTCATTTTACTTGTTAAAATCTCATTGCCTCATATTTTCTCCTCAGGAACTGTCGTCAGATTCTTCACAGCATGTCCGGTCTGCTTTGGCTTCAGTTATAATGGGAATGGCTCCTGTCCTGGGGAAGGTAAGAATGTTGCATTATGCATAAACTTTGCCATTTTTATGATAAAGGAAAAAAAATAGTCTTCGTTGGTCTTTAAATACATGTAAGGTTGGTTTTTGGTTTTATCAATTTTTAATGGGCCCTGTGAAAAATTAACGACAAAAATGTAGTATGTATTTCTATGAGAACTATCATTTTGAACAGGTTGGGTGCTCTAACTTCACATGCATTGCCACTCCACATATTTGGGAATAAGATATAGGTTAGACTTTATAATCCCAGTAAGAATGCTATTATTGGGCGTGAGCAATGGCTTTGTTACTGGTTAACTTAGTCAGCCTGTAAACTGGCACTTGAGCAGTTGAACCTATGTGGCTTAAATTTGGATGTTTGATTTTGTTAACCATTTTTTCATGGATGATATTTTTTGGCCAACACATTAGACCTACTTTAGCTGTTATGGCTTATTAGATATTTGGCTTCTGTTTGTTTAGAAAAACTATCTTTTGCATGATATTGTCAATTTTTTTTTCAAACATGTGAAATTGTTCTTCCCGTTCCAATTAGCACAAGTGTAAATGTACTCTGATTACATTGGACTTCTGATATTCATTTGGTTGTTAATGCAGGATGCTACAATTGAGCAGCTTCTTCTGATTTTTCTTTCCCTTTTGAAGGACGAATTTCCTGATGTGCGCCTCAACATAATTAGCAAGCTTGATCAAGTGAATCAGGTTTGTAACGCCTTAAGGCAGCTCGAGGTTTCTAGACAATCTTATATAGTGTTTGAATAATCCAGACTATGGCTAAAAAGCTTGTCCTCTGGCAATCTATTAACCCTTAAGGATTCTTGGTGGAAAGTTGAGAAATCATATACTGGTGTAAGAAAACAAGACAAATTATGTCAATGAATGCCCATCTCCTTTTGCTTCCTTCTCTTATCTCACTGGCTTTATTGTGGATGGAGTTTCATCTCAGAATATCTGATCCTTCCAATCCTCCACCCATTTTTACTGTTGATGGCCTGTTGCAGAAGATGCTTGTCTTTATTTACATCTCTGCAGACCTATTGTGAGTGCAATTTCACGTACACACTAGGGTGCATAAATAGCTGATGGTAATAATAGTTGCTGACTACATATACTGCTTGCTCTTTCTTTGGATTCCATTGTTTCTTTTAAATGCATGTTGTTTGCACAGTATATGGTTAAAAAATGTTTTTCTCCTTTTCTCCATTCAAGTGATGCTGGAATAAGCTTTACTTGCAGGTCATTGGAATTGATCTACTGTCTCAATCATTACTGCCAGCCATTGTTGAACTTGCAGAGGATAGACATTGGAGGGTTCGACTTGCAATCATAGAGTACATTCCTTTATTAGCAAGTCAGTTGGGTGTTGGGTTCTTTGATGATAAACTCGGGTCTCTTTGCATGCAGTGGTTACAGGATAAGGTTCGTGTTCTTTTCATGTGTGACAGCAATTAGAGAATACACGTCTTTCTTAGTTCTACATTGTGTCACACCGGACTTTATTGTTTAGTAATCGACTTTTCATCTCTTTAGAGAGAACAAGATTCTACAGCTAGAAACATGCACTTGAATGTGGAAAGTTTTTAGTTGTTGTCCTTAGGAAGCATGATGTATGCATTCAGGCCCTGTGGGGTCGTGTATTAGATACAGCTGAAAGTTAACACAAAAACTTGATGTTCCTGTGATTAAGATTGGATTAAACTTGGTCTTAAAGATGTCCCTTAGTGCATAAGTTTGTTACCTTATGATAAAACTCATTTATGTTGGTTGGATCGCCTTTGTTTTTCTATTTGATTATTGAATCTTGTCTTGGTGATGTTCTAGCCTCTAGTTATATCTGTAAACTAATTATTTCTATAAACTCCAAAAAGGACAAGTGGTCTATACATAATATTGATACTACCTTGCCTGTGTATTGATTGCAGGTTTACTCAATTCGTGATGCTGCTGCAAATAATTTAAAGCGGCTTGCTGAAGAATTTGGTCCAGAATGGGCAATGCAACACATTATTCCACAGGTTTGTTTTCTCTTTCTTCTGGCTGAGCTGGTGGGAATTCTGCTTGTTGTCTAACGACGGATGACTCATTGCTGTTTGTTTTCCTAGGTAGAAGTGCAAATTTAGCTAATAACATTAAACCCAGTTAAGGTACTTTGGGTTTGATATGTTTAGTGCTGACACCCATATCTATGTGTCTTGTGCCTGTGCCTAAGGCTTTGGGTGTAGCACAAGTTGAATATTTGGAGAAGTTAGTTATGTGGCTAGGTTTTTGTGCATAACTGGTGGGATGGTGAGAAATGTTAGCGGTTACCCATGGTTTTTGCAGGAGGGGTACTTTTTCTATGGTCTGTCCTCTTATTGTTTGAGATCTTTCTGGAATGCTAGAAATAGAATGGTTTCTTCAGTAGGCTTCAGGTAGACAAGCCTACTGTATCTAAATTTCTTCATGTCATTTTCTGTGACTTCCCATTTCCCATTTCTTTGATATTTCTACCTGCCTAAAGAAGTAGAAATTGGAATTTGAATCATGAAGGTTTTGGAGATGATCAACAATCCTCATTACTTGTATCGGATGACCATTTTACGATCTATCTCACTCCTTGCTCCTGTTATGGGCTCAGAAATTACATGTTCTAAACTGCTTCTAGTGGTCATCAATGCATCGAAAGACAGGTACTAACTTACTAACTATGTGAATTTTTAATTGAATTGGTGGGTCTTTGGGTTGAACTCAATATCTTTGTGAAGGGTACCCAACATCAAGTTCAATGTGGCAAAGGTGCTGCAGTCCCTCATTCCCATAATTGATCAATCTGTAAGTCCTATGGATTTTTCTTCTCTCTATACTTTTCTTATGCTGTTTGATTGACCTTAGTTTCATTGGATAGTGACTTGTGCTTTTACCTCATTCTTTTAATTCTTTCCTTGGTTGCAAAATAGGTTGTGGAGAAGACCATTCGTCCCTCCTTGGTTGAGCTAAGTGAGGATCCTGATGTTGATGTCCGATTTTTCGCGAACCAAGCACTTCACGCGATAGATAATGTCATGATGTCTAGCTAGATAGTACTCCAACCTGAACCTACAGTTTTATTGAAGAAGACTTTTTTGCTGAAGGTGCCATATTTTCTATTCTTTTCATCAAATTAGTTCCCTCTTTATTGATGTTGATTGGTAGTGCAATTTTATGCCTCTTGTGAGTTGTTACTAACATGCAATTGCCATTTTTGGCTTTTAATTAATGAGTTCTAGCCGCTAGTGTGTTTCATAAACGTTTCTTTCGTTCTCTCATTAAGCAATTTTTTTTTTCTGTTTCCAAAAAATTTTCCATTATAAAGATCCAAATATGGCTTTCAGAAAAATATTTCCATATGAGTTAACAATTGGCCAGAAAGGCAAATGAATAATTGAACTCAGAATTCCAAATTATCTTAATTAAGTACTCTGCTTATAGGCCTCATGTCAGTAAAAGAGTCAAGTTTGGGAAACCCTCTTTCAGGACAATTCCTACTGTTTGAATCACGACATGTAATAAGGTAAAAATAGAATAACTGATTTAGGGCACATAATAATTATTCTATGTTGTGAATAAAATTTGTCTACTGTAAATTTTGAAATTATTTATTTTATATAATGAATTATTACACATTTAAAATTTAAACTTAAAGTAAAATTTGAGATATTTTATTCTTTGTTCTTTTCCCATCTCATTCGAGGGATCAAATGAATTCTTAGAGAGTCTAGAACTCGAGACAAACCTGCATCCTCCACTATTATATACCTTGTGTGTATATAGGCAATTTCATTCTCGAAATTATTTCAAATAAAATATAATTATAAAATAATTTATAAATAAATTAAAATAAAAATAAATTGAATAAATTTTTTTTATAAAATTATATTTTGTTATAGTAATTATCATTCTAGATAATATATCAAAATCAATTTTTTCACTTGTTTATTTTATTTTTAAATTTAATTATTTAATATTATCTAAATTTTTAAATTCGGATATTTATTAAAAAAAATTGATATATTTATAATATTTAATAAATATAAAATTTATTTTGCAGTTTTTATTAATTTTAATCGAGTCTAATTTAAAAAAAAATTAAAAATTAAAAATAAAAATTATCACCAGTTCTATTTACTTCTTTCTGAAATTTTTTTTAATGCCATGTATAAATTAATTTTTAAAAATTATTATTCAGTCTTATATTTATTCATGGGTGTTATGCACACTTCTTCTTCTAATTAAAAATTATGATAACTATTCACATTAAAATTTTTATTGAAAAAAAATTCCCAAATTAATTTTATATATTTTACTATTGCTAGAATTTATATATACACATTTTAAGAATGATTTTAAAATTAAATTTTAACAAAATTTTATCAACAATTATTTTTTAAATAAAAATTATTATTATTATTTTTATTTATTTATTTAAGGCTAATATCAAATTCTCCTGCCTCAAATTTTCATATCCCACATTGGTACCTGATAATTAGGTTATTGGAGGTTGGGTATTGTTTAATACTCTTTTAGTCATAAATTGATAATCAGTTCACTTTTTATTTTTAAATGTTAGTTTTATAGAGAAATTTTTACATTATTTTTTATAGGGGTGGAATTAAGAAATTTTATTAAAGGGTCAAAATTAAATTAATTAAAAATTTTAGCGTTATAAATTATATATAAATTTTTTAGATGACTAATTAAAATATACATATAATTTTAGTATTATTAGAAGAATTAAAATTAAATTAGTGAAAAATTTTAGTACTATAAATTAGATATAATTTTTTTGGGGCTAATTAAAAATTTACATATAATTTTATTATTATTAATTATATATAATTTTTTGAAGAGGGACCAATTAAAATAAATAAATAAATATATATATATATATATATATATATATATATATATATATATATATATATATAATTTTGGGGCACCAATTAAAAAGTTTATATGTATATATACATATATTTAAAAATTTTAGGGAATCAAAACTATTCATAATTCTCAGTTTCACCTACGGTTCTTTTTTAATTGAATAATTAATTTATATATATTGAATAAAATGTATAAATTTAATGTATTATTATTAAGAAGTAAGGATATTTTAAAAAATTTATATTATATTAATTAATTTTTTTATTTTATCTATAAAAGTAAAGTGAATTATTAATTTGAGTGAAAAAAGAGCATTGAAATTCAAATCTCATTATAATTCGTATCACTATATATATAATATAATAAAATCAATAAAAAGACAATAATCTTTCTATATAAACAAAAATCATAAGCTGCTTTGAAATGTACATAACATATATATATATATATATATATATATATATATATATATATATAATTAGAACACAAAATACAACATAATTATGCAGGAAATTAACAATTAATTATCCACTAATAAAGGCTTTAATTTGAGAAATCATTTCAAGAGTTCTAATTTGTGAGAGTTGAGACTTGCTTAGAATTTGAAAGGCATGTCCTACACCTTTATGCATCACATGCTTCACTTTCTTCCCTAATTTAGACAAAGCTTCTACAAATTCTAAGTTCCTATCTTTCAATATATCCATTTCTGATACACATACAAAAATCTCCAATTCAATCAATTCCTCCATTTTTCTCATTGATCCTTTTCCCATTGGATTACAAAATGGATGGTCCCGATTTGCTCCACATGGTAATGCTAGTCTCCAATATGTATCTGAATTTCCCAAACTTAAAGCTGATCTACTTGATTGCACTAAATATTTTTCTGAATTTGTTCTTCCTTCTCCACCAAAAAATGGCTGAATTAAAATAATACCCTTTATAGATAATGGGTTTATATCTCTAATTATTTCATAATTAGACCCAAGTCCTGTAATTATATTATAGGCTATATTAGCACCAGCACTATCACCAGCTAAGAAAATTTTAGAGAAATTGCATTCCTTAAACCACCAATGCTCACTTGATGATAATATTAAAGCTTGTTTTTTTAACCACATTAAAGCCATAATCCCATCATCAAAAGCCGATGGGAGAGGATTTTCTGGGGCTAATCTGTAATTAACTGACATAATTAAGCACCTTGCCTTTGCAGCTAATTTTGCTAGAAATTCGTGGTAGCAACTCCAAGCAGCTGACCCAACACAAAACCCACCTCCATGGAAATATACAATTAGAGGAAGTTTATTATTATTATTATAAGTTGGAATGTAAAATCTTGCCCAAATATCTGTTAACTTGTCAATGACTATGTCTCTTGATGTCACACCAAGCTCTGGAGCCAATGATGTACCGACACATGACATGATCTGGGATCTTTCTACAAACCCATCTTTGTATACTTTGATTAGCCCTTCAATTTCCTCTGTAATTACACCTCCATGTTGGTGACAATCTCTGCCAATTTGGAAGCTTAAACTTGAATCGACTGTAATTGCAACCATTTTCTCCTCCTCCTCGTACAATCAAAAAATACAAAGAAAATAAATCAATAAATCTTTTGGTTCAATCATATACTAAATGGTTTTTAAAATCGTGAATTCAAATATCAGTTGGAGTTGAATTAGAATAAATAAATATAAAAAAAAAAAAAAAAAGAACACGTAGAAAATTATGAAGAGAACAAGTTTTGGGATGTTTAATTTGTGTTGCTAGATTGATATTAGTGATTGTAGATATGTGTATATAAATATGTAGAGGAGAGAAAAAGTTGACTAAGGGATAAACACCAAGTTATCCTATCAAATATTGTTGCCAAGTGGGCAATTGAGAACTGGCCACATGTCTTCACGTGATGTAAGTTGAGGGGGGCAGTGGGTGGTGGGGGTGACTGGATATATAGGGGGGTCGTTCTTCATTTCCAAGTTATTTCATTATTTTTATAATAATAATTGGTTAGTTAAAAGTTAGGTCTACATTATAACAATTTTCAACGTTTTAATTATGTGAAAAGAGTTACCCACAAACAAATAGTTGTGGATTGTTTTATTTCACAATGTGAAAAGAGTTGCCCACAAAACAAATAGTTTAGAAGTGAACATGATGATGATCTCAATATTTTATCAATGTCAATGCTTAAGGTATTAAGAATGAATGTGTTTTATAATATTAAAGATACTAAAATTTTATTTTTTAAGTATAATATTTTTTTGAAAATTAATACCTTAAAGAAGATTTATGCCCAGAAGGTATTATAATCTTGAGCTAAACGACATTTTGGTAGGAATTTAATATAGTCAATACACACATTATAGTCCAAAGGTAGGTAGCTATGCTATTAATATATATTAATAATACTTAATACATATCAAGCTTTCTGACCTTGACTATTGCTTTTGTATATCTTAAAATTAATTAAGTTGCAAAACACAACATATGTTGCATGCAATATGTCAAAACCAATGTTCTAATGGGTCAAAAAATCAATAAAGATAAAAAATTAAAAAATCAAATATTCAATTAAGATTAAATTGATCAAATTAAAATAAAATTAAAAATAATTAAATTTAATATTATATAATAGAAAAAACATATATTAATATTTTTTTTTCTATTATACAATAGAAAATAATTCAATTAAATTTAAAATAATAATACAATAATAACTAATTATTATAAAAATAAAAATTATCATAATTAATTTTATATAAAATTATAAAAAATATTTTTTTATATCATATATTATTATATAAAAAAAATTTAACTCATACATCATACTAATTGTCCTCTAATTTTTTAATATTTAGATAATTTTTTTATTAAAAAATTTCATAAGAGTTAAATTATAATTAAATTAAATATGTAATAAATATAAGATATATTATAATTATATTGCATATTAAAAACATGATAAATAAAATATATTTATATAAAATAAATAAATAAATACATTAAATAATAATTAAAATAAATTTCAAATCACAAAAATATATATATATATATAATAATTAAAATAAAATTTCAAATCACTATATATATATATATATATATAATGGGTTTAGTTATCTTAAAAATCTAATAGTATAATTTATTAATTAATTAAATTATCAGATAATTATAAATGTTAAGTGTGAAAAACTATTAACAAAATTTGTCTTTAATATAGTGAAAATAATTATAGAAAATTTTCAAAAGGTTTTGAATTCAAATTTCCTTGAATAGAAGGATTTATTAAAAAATAATTAAGAATAAAACGGTGAGATTTTAGTCATGAATGGTGTCATTTTAATTAAAAATAAAAAAAAGACTCGTCCGAATAAAAAAAAATAATTTGATTTAACTTTTTAATCGGTCGATTCGATTAATTTTTAAACTGATTCTTCAAGAATAAATAAAAAAAAAATTAATTATTTAATTTTTTATTTTTTATTTTGATCTGATTTTGATATTCATGTAAAAAAGAATAACACATAAAATGAATATAAAATAAAAGATTAAACACGTGGGAACAAATGATGCGGACTGCGCATGCAATTGCAAAGGTAATCAGCAATTAAATGGTTTTAAGCCTAACTAATTAAATTTAAAGAAGCGAATTAGAACCATTAATGGCCATTGTCAAATCCAAGTGATGAGGGATAAGAAGTGATAATTCTCCATTAGGCTAAAGGTCACCAAGAAGATGTCCCGCTTGTCTCTTAATAGGCCTCCATCCCTTGATTCGTCTAGGTCCAGACTCTTCAAAAAGCTCTAAAATACTTGCGTAATGAGGCGGCGCAATTAGAAAGCAATTAATAATTTCTAATCAATATTATTTGCAACATAATTATTTTTTAATATTATTATTATATGGATAAATGATTTTTTTTTAAATAATAAATATTAAATTAATTTTGTTTATAAAATTTTTAATATCAAAAAAGTATGAAGATGGTTTATTTTTTAGTTGGATTAAATTAGAAATAGACTTGATAACGAAATTCGGCCATGAAGCCACTTCATACTGAAAAATCAAAAAAGAAAAATTGAGGGTCAAAGAAGGCATGTATATGCAACATTTTGATATGCAATGGGCAGAACTAAAAAGAAGAAGAAAAAAAAATTCCTTATAGAACTTGTGGTGTGACATTGTTGACATTTTTAGGAACAAAGGCATGTAAGATGATGTAGGATCGTGGAGTCAAAAAACACCATCTTATAATATAACTAAGTGCACCAATGACCAAAGTTTAGGTTGCCCCCCAATAACATCTTTTCAAACTAACACTACCTTTAATTTTGGGGACCAATTTATCAAAAAAATAGTTGAAAGTGGAGCATTCTGATTTTTCTTCAACGCACTATAAGAGAGGCTATTAATAGGGCAGAGATGTGCATGTCATTATTGAGTGGACATGGATAGGGCAAAATAGCTTTTTAGAAGGTAGATAGAGATAGGAGACTTCCATGTTTTGAGGAGTACCATTCAACGTGCTCTTTAATTAATATTCCTTCATCAAACCCATCAAAAGTACACCACTTAGACTTGTTTGGTCAATGAGTTTGGCTTTGTCAAGATTTTTAATCATTTGCATTCATGCATTTATAGTTTTAGTTTAATAGCTAGGTTCGGAGTATTGTTTGTACAAGCTAACCATGATATCTACAAATATAAAGGGATAGACTTTTCACGCAATGCATAATTAAGAAGCAAATATATATATATATATAATAAAATTAAAGCGAGAGGTAGAAAAAAAAAATAATTTAGTGTAAGAAATAATGGCTAGTATTTTTCTTTTTTTACACCAAAATTCGATTCCATAACCCACATATATCATGAAAATCCATGATTTTTTTTTTTAAATTTTCTAAATTATCATATATTAATGATTTCTTAATTTTTCGATAAAAAATATGAGTTTTATTAACAAATATAAAGTCAAACAATATGTTTGAAGAAAAAAATATAATAAATTTAATTTTGACTTGATATTTAAATTAGATATTTTTTCTTATTGGAAAAAGTATTTCACGTCAAATATTAATAAAATATATAAATTATTTATAAATGAGTAAGTATTTGGACCTAATATAAACCAATTGATTTTGTATAAGTGGATTCTAACATTTGCTTATTTATAAACCCATTTATATATTGGTCTATGAATTTTAATATGAGATAAGAAATTTATATTCAAACGGGTTAGATTCTAAAATCTATATTCAAGTTTCTGTTGTTTGATTAATGATAATGTTAAAACTGATTAGATCATAAAATTTATGCTCAAGTCTCATTGTTAGACTAATAATGATAGCAGTTCGAATAAAAATAAAAATTATTTGTTAATATTATACTACAGGTCATATTTAATTGCACTTAAAGAAGTGTTAAAAAAATATTATATATTAAATATTAATAAAATATATAAAAAATTTATAATTAAGTGGATGTTGGCTCTAACATAAATATTACTAAATTAAAAATTGATACATTATGCGAACATTATTAAATAGAAAATAATGTGCAAAATAGGACTAAGAAAAACACTTGGTTATAAAAACAGAACCGAGGAGGCTTTACAAGTATAAAGATAACCTAGCAAAAGAGTTGAGAGGTATCTTAATTTTTGAAAGTTTACAAATATTCAAAAAATTATTGATTTTTAAAAAAATAGACTTTTAAAAATTCTGTATGACTTTTTATATGTTAATACTAATAAAATATCTCCAAAATTTTCATTCATTTCTTTTCAAAATTTTGAAAGATTTTGAATGATTTTTATTTTTTATATATTAACAGAAAAAATAATCAAATCAAATCAAAAAATTATTACAATGAATTTATTTTTCAAAATTATTCATTTAAAAATATATATAGACTATATAATATTTTAAATATATTTTATTTATTTTTATTGTTATATTATTTCATAGCTTCCTTTTTTATGAAATATTATGATTAATAATTTAAATTTCTATATTAACATATGTATAAATAAAAATATTCATGGGAGACCAGTATAAAAATTAATTATAATAATAATTATTATTTATATAAAAAATATAATAATTTTATATTTATATTTATATGTATATTTATATTTATATTTATATACTTTTGTTTGAAACAATATTTATATATATAAAATAATTAAAAATTATTTTTTAATAATACACTACATAAAATACTAATTTTACTAACTATTATGTATTAAAATTGAAATATAAATAAAATTTTGAAACCCTTTATATGCTTACTATTTGATTTATATTTTATTATAATTTTTTTAAATTTTTACATAATTTTAAGTATTTAAAAATAATTAAAAATAAATATTTGATAATTAATAAGGAGTTAATTAAGATTTATCTCCTTATTGAATGATCTAATATAATAACTCTTCATTGACTTTTCAAAAATATACTAACTCCCCCTTAATAAATATTTTAATAAACTACTAGACTCTTTTATCCATTTTATTATTAGTCAATCATAAAATAGTCAACAATGACAGTAAAAAAAATAGAAACATTCTTATCATTTATTTTTAATTAATTACATCCTATTTTTACTTTAATTTTTTTTAGAGTTAAAAAATATATTTTTATATTTTTGACAACTTTGAAAATAAAATAAATAAAAATTTTTTTATTTTATTTTTAAAAAAATAAAAAATTTGAAAAAAAAATAAAAAATATTTTTACTTTTTATTTTTAAATTTGTCAAAAATATGAAAATAAATTTTTATTTGTGTTAAAAAATTTAAGAAGAAATAATTTAATTTCTTCTTAAATTATTTTTTTAAACAAAAAATAAAAAAAAATTTAAAAAAAAATTGTTTATTTTTTATTTTTTAATTTGTTAAAAAATATGAAAATAAATTTTTTAACCCTAAAATAGAATTTAATTAAAAATAAAGAGAAATCACATTTCTGTTTTTTATAGCTTTTATTAATTATTTTAGAGTTGACTAATGGCAAAATTAGACGGAAATGTGTACTAGTATAATGAGATATTCGTTAGAGAAGTTAATGTATTTTTAAAAAGTCATAAAAACTTAACGTATTGGGTAATTGTATAAAAAGAAATAGTAATTAACCCTTAATAAAATATTTAATATTAGAGTTTAAGATTTTTATTAATTTTTTATTTAATAATCTTATTCGAACAAATTAGATGAAAAATAAAAAAATAAAGTTAAAATATATATAAAAAAATAAGATAATATAATACTTTTAATATATTATAATATAATTGTTTTGATTATATTCTTTATAATTTTTTATTTCTTTTATTGGATATATTATAATTGATAATTTGAATTTTTATATTAATATATAAATTTAAAAATACAAATATTAAAGGCGAGACTGAATAATAATAATAATAATAATAATAACAATAATAATAATAATAATATATAATAACTTTATATTAATATACCTTTTTGTTTAGAATAATATTTATATATTTTTACCTTTTTATAAGGCATGAAAATTAATAAAAAAATATTTTTAATAATAAATTGTGCAAAATACATTTTTACGAATTAGTATATATATAGCTGAAACATATATAGAAAAAGTTGACTCTCCCTATACTCATTATTTTATTTTCTTTTTTATAGATTTTTGAAAATTTAATATATTTTCAATATTTAAAAATATTAAAAATAAATATTAATAAATTAATAAGATATTTAATATGAAAACTTAAGATTTTTTATTTTATTTCTTTATGTAAAATTAATTAATTTTACATTTACAATATTATTTTTATATTTTTCATTTTTTTGAAAAAATATTATTATTAGAAGTAACAATTTACTATTAATATGAATCCAAATAAAAATTTTCATTTTTTACAAATATCAAAGTAGCTATTACAAATTAATCAAAATCTATAAAAATCTATTTATATCTATAAAATAAAAGTCTACAAAAGTCATTTATAAAATTATGAATTCTGCAAAAATCAATAAAAATTTATAAAACTCTACAAAAGTTATTCATTTAAAAAAATTTACAAAAATTATTAATTATCTTAATTTAGTATACCTCCTAATTTTAATAGCTAATATTTAAAATTAAGTCTTCCAAATATATATTTAATTTTGATTTAAAATAATTATCAATTTTAGATCCGAAGTATGAATTTACTATAAATGGATCCATGGACTTAAAAAAAAAATCACCTACTTATCAAGTGAAAATTGAGATTATGAATAAAAAGGAAATATTCAAATTGTCACTTAAAATTTATTTTAATTCAAATTGTCACTTAAAATTTATTTTAGTGGAATATATAAATGTTTAGATAATATAAAATAATACTTTTAATATATTATAATTATTTTCATTATATTTTCTCATAATTCATTTTTCTATTTATTGGATGATTGATAATTTAAATTTTTATAACACTAAGGTTACCAACTAGTTTGATGTATAAACCTATCAATAAATTTTGATCTTGATATTAGTAATAATTAGACTTAATGGAAAGGAACATAGTAATAAGAAAAAGGAGGGATTATCCGGAATAATATTGCAAGTGCAAGTAGATGATGCTTGGGAAACCATATATGACGTCTATCTTCATTCTATCAAATGTTGCTTTTTAGCAGCATATGCCTATATTGGTATCCAAATCCAATTTGTAGATTAGGAAGAAAGGGATAAAAAGGAGCACATGGCATCAGATCGGTGGAATTACAGAATAGAACTTCACTAGTTGTCCCTGTCTATGACAAAATTCCAATATCCTCATTCTCCATTCTAAGCTCGTATAAGGATCTCATCTCAATTGTTGATTTGAACAAATCACTTAGTGTAACGTTAAAATCTGAAACTTAAAATTGCCAGTTTTTTACCCTTTTTTTTAGCATAACCATTAACTTTTATTCACTAAAAAAAAGTGAGAAATCAAGGAAATTATAGAACTAAATCGAATCGATTCTCAACTATGTCAAAGCTAGCCAAAATGCACATAGAAATCCTAAAGAATATCACTCTTATTTGGTAAATATATCTACATAAAAATTGGGGAAATAAATAATAAGATAGGTAATATCATGTTCTTTGGCTAAATACCTAATAAAGAATTTTTTTTTTTTTAAAAAAAAAGAGAAGTACTATAAATTTATATATAGCTCTATCTGATCATGCCTCCTTCAATAGCAGGTGCCATAGCAGCTAATCTTCTCTGCCTTTCCAAGTTCCCATGCCACCCTATTCAATTAGAAAACAGAAATTAATATTATAATAATAGCAACATCAAATTAAATACCCAAAAAATATTCTAAAAAAATTAAATACCAAAAACAAAACCAAATTATATATATTCATAAAAAGAAAAAGAAAATAAAGAGAGAGTACCTATAGACATGTCAAAGCCATGATTTTGGAGCTCTCTATACTCTTGGCATAATGCACATCCCTCACAACAACAATGGATAAAAAAATCGTTGCATGGACTTTCCTCCAAGAAATATTGACCCCTCAATTTTGATCGATAGAAACACGAGTAAAAAAATGAACATCCCGTCAAGCACATTATCAATGTATACAATGTTCCGCTTACTCCACATGCTGCATAATTATTGTTAAATTAAATTAATCAAATTAATTAAGTAATTATATATATCTAATTAAATTAATTAAACTTACTAGTTGATCCTCTGTCAACTATTTCTGCAATTCGTCCGAATGTAATGCAGGGGCACCACCAAGTTAAGCAACCTTCAAACAATATTATATATAGTCATTATTTACTAAGAAAAAATGTTAATTATCTTGGGAAATAATACTCACAACTGCCCACATCCTGGAAGCAATCACAGAGACCAGTAGACCAAGCGACTGGAGAAGGGTAATTATTAGGAGGAGGATTAATTTGACTTGATAAATTGACAGGGATGCCAGTGACTGTTCCAGAATCTCCGGTGTTCGAACAATGCGGTGGAGGTGATGATGGTGGCCGTTGATATGGTGGCGCAGATGGTAATGCAAATGATAACTCCCTTTGGAAATCATTATTATTAGAAACTGAAGGATACATTTTTGTGTTTAATTTTTGTATGTACGAATTTTTTCTTTTTCTTTTCATATAAAAAGATTGCTAAACGACGTGTCTCTTCAAACATTAACGGTAACCAACTGCTTATGGGATTGCGTATTGCATTTCCACATGTAGTCAAGAGAATTTTCTCTTAACGCTGCCAGTTTGTGCATTGTAGACATAATATATAGCTTTATGACACATTCATAATTAGTACAAGTTTACATTATTCAAAATTACTTATATGAATTTAAATAACTTGAAAATATTGAAAGTCAATTCATATAAATTGGTTGATTTGACTTTAGTGTCATTTGTTTGATCCACCACAAAATATGGCCTATCTAGTATAAAAACAAATTAATTAAAAAAATAATTTTTGACAAGTTTTTAAAAAATATAATCTAATCCAATTTAAAACTCATCAATTTTATTTGAAATTCTTTTTAAAAATTAACTTAATTTATAAATCAATTCATTTCATCCTGAAATGATTTTAAATTAAATCTACTCGTAACAAAAAATAATACTAAAATGATTTTAATACTAACTGATTTTATCCAGATGTGGATATATTATACAATGAATCGGAGCAAAAAGGTTAATAAATAAATGTGGAGAGAGCTTTGAAAATGGTATGAAAAAATTAAGTAAAATTGAGAGTTGATTGGATTATGGGAGGGGAATGTAAAGTGGCCAATGATCTTTGGGAAGGATAAAAAATTGATCTTCATGTGCGGTATCCCTCAAGTTGAGAGCAACCGATGGCAGCTGAGAGTCAATGGAATTGATGACTTTTGAGGAATGGGTGGTTGAGTTGAACTGTGTTATTTTTTACTTTCATGTGTCGATAAAGCCTCTAGACCTTACAGATGGAGTGGAGGAGATTTGATAAGGGATTATCTAAGTCTGGAAATTTTACAATTAAATTGGTTTATACAATTTGCTTTTTGTGGATAGATAAAAACTCTCATGAAAATTTTTATCATATTAATGAACAAAAAGTTTAAATTTAAGATAGTTTATATTCTTAAAGTTTAGGTTCTTACCAACCATAATACACCTTAAAAAAATTCATAAAAGAAACCAATCAAATTATTAATTTATTGGACAAACTATATATGCATGAATAATTTTATTAGGCCCTGCATTCTCAGGTTTTAATTAATTAACACATTTTCAAGCGAATTGATGTCGGATACAGGGGCCCAGGCCCCTTAGATTTTTCCTTTTTTTAGAGAGTACTTGTGAATATATTACTTTTTAAAAAATGAGCTTTGCTTTGAGGCCCTGCTGGGTTATATATAGGGATTTTTTTTTAAATACTAAAAAAAATTAAAAATATTATATACTTAAAAATATTTTTTTAAAATATTACATAATTAAAAAGACGACGTATACCGGACATATATAAAAAATGTATTACACATATATCAACTATATACAAAAAAAAATTAATAAAAATTAAAAAAAATAATCATAAAATAAAAAAAAATAATATATTTATATAATATTTCCTTATATTATATGTTACTAAAAGCAATTAAACCTAAAACAGGCTCTCAATTCTTTTGAGTGTACGGCAACCCTTTCTTCCCTCACTTGCACGCGCACGATCTAGGCCTGTTTCTTCTTTTTATTGTTTCCCCTAGTCCATCTTTTCTTCACATCATTATCAGGTATGTTTATTCTTTTTCTTAAAAATATGTAAAGTTCATCATAAATTTACCTACTAAGCCTCAAAAAAAAAAAAACTCAAAAATTGAGGTCTAGGAACAAAAGATCCCAAATTCTATTTTCTCCCTATTATTTTTGTTTTATTTGAATGTTCTTCTGATTTATTTAGTTATTTTGTTTTATGAATAAGGTTGCAATGGGATAGCAAGGCTGCAAGTCCATATATTTGTTCAGATTTTTTATAATTAACTAAAATTATAAAAAACATTTTTTTATAATTATTAATTAAAATTATAAAAAATATTTTTTTTTATAATTAAATCTTAAATTTCTCCCATTTGTTCAAATATCAGGCAAGCAATTGTAATAGCAATGAATCCAAGCAATCCCACAAAATTCCATGAACGGCAATGGACAACCGGCCTATGCGACTGTTTCAATGACCCCTTTAATTCTAATTATTATTAATTTCTATTTTCTTGAGTTGTCTATTTTCTAAATGTAGTGTAATTGTTTCCTTGTTAATTAATTACCTTTAACTGATGTCAATTAGTTGGTTTCTTGTAATTAATTTGAAGGTTTCATCACTTGCTGCTGTCATGCATCACCTTTGGGCAGATAGCCGAGATTACTGATACAGGAAATATATGCAAGTTAATTTTTGATTATTTATATAATATGATATAAGGAGTACAAATGGTTAATTAAATTGTTGTGATCAGCATGTGGGCTGGCTGGGCTCATATATACTATGCCATGGAGTCAATTGGGTGCATTTGGCTATATGCATGTACTTGCAGATCCATACTGAGACGACACTTTTCGCTGCCAGAAACTCCATGTGCCGATTGGTTGGTTCATTGTTGTTGTTGTGTTTGCTCTCCTTGTCAAGACTATAGAGAGTTCAAGAATCGTGGTGCCGATTCCTTCATTGGTAATTAAATCAACTAATTAACCCTTTCTTTTAGTATTTTATT
The DNA here is from genome assembly GCA_948193065.1 of Aleurites moluccanus. NCBI lineage: Eukaryota > Viridiplantae > Streptophyta > Magnoliopsida > Malpighiales > Euphorbiaceae > Aleurites > Aleurites moluccanus. The sequence goes on along the minus strand of CANXYC010853772.1, from coordinate 49,674 downwards.
ATCATATAATTAGAATAACAATTGATAATGATCTTTAATTAATACCATATAATGGTGATCATTTTGAAGGTTGGCAAGGGAATGTTGACAAGTGGAGCGGGGAGAAACTCCAGCGGCCATCTGTTATTTGGACTATGGCTCGTTGAAAGTATGGTGTATCCGTCTGTACGGAGCTCTAGTATTCTCCATGGTAGACTATTGACTTAAGCAAGGTTGCCGGCCTTTTCATTGTGGAAGTACATAGAATTCTAACTATATGACATCTCCGAATCAATCAACAAATTTTATGATCTATCATACGTATGAAACTGTGCACGACTATATTTATATGTCTTCTTTACTGCAGTTATTATCAGGGGTAATTAGAATTTTATATTCAAGAGGCCAAATATAATTCAATAAAATTTATAAATGTAAAATATTTATCAATATATTAATAATTTTATAAAAAAAAATTCACTTATCCAAATATTAATAAGTTATCCATAATTAAAATATTATGCTAATTAATAATAGAAAAATCATGAGCTTATTTTTATTGTTAATGGCTCACAGAAAAAATATATATACATACTTGGATTTTCTTTAGGCTTGGAAGCAGTGACCCATGCACCATTGCATGTGGTTTTGTTCCTGGTTATGATAGAATTATAACTCAAAATTTTAGTGAGATTTGAAAAAAAATATTTTCATGTTTTATGTGTGATTAATTAATTTATTTTTTTATAGAGTAGAATTATTATTATAATATTATTTCTTGTTTAGATGAGAATTTTTATTAAATTAGTATTGATAATGAGTAATATTATAAATAAAAATATTATATGAAAGGTTTTTTTATTTTTGCCTAATAATTGATTGAAGATGACTTTAGCCTAACATTGTGGTAGAATTATAAAAGATATAAATTGCATGTGTATGGTGCCTTTATAATTATTAAAGATATTGTAAGAAGATTAGCAATGTTGTTCTTTTAAAAATTATAATATATTGATATAATAGGTTATCTTTTTGAAAAATCATGAATGTAAATCTATTGAGAGATTGAATCAAATTAAATTTATTTTCTCTTTTCTTAATCCTATATTTATAATTCTGATTTTCCTAATAAGCGATATCAGAGATGTTGGTTCTTGTTCTAGGGGTTAAAAGTTATTTTAGAAAAAAAAAATATTAAAGTTAAGATTTTTAAATTCAGAAGATGATAAAGGGTGAAGACACTTCAATTGGAAGTTATGTGCTAATTATAAAGAAGTTTTGAAAAACAAAAAAGTGATTATATACAAAATCGTTGTTTGAAATTGAAATAAGATTTTAGAAGATTTGAAAAGTTTGAAAAAGTTATAAGAGAAGATGAAGAACAAATTGAAAATTAAAAAACGATGATGATGAAAATAATGATTCCTTCAACTAATGTGATATGATAAGTTCTGATTGAGGTGAAATTCTAACATAGATATTTGATTATTGAAGAGTTTTAAGATTTGAAAACTTGAAGATTGCAAGAATTAAAAATTTTGAGGCAAGGTGTAAACTATCGAATTGTTGAAGATTGTGTGAGTATGAGATTTCGAGTCAATGTAGAAATAATTAGAATTGTGACTCAAAATTCTAGTAAGATTTGGAATAGGATATTTTTTTTATTTTGTGTATGAAAAATACTCATGAGTAGAGTGGAGGATTATTTTAGTAGAATTCTTATTGTTAATATTATTTCTATTTGAGTAAAAGTTTTTATTGAATTATGTTTGATAGTGAGTAATATTATAAATAAGAGTATTATAAGAGAGATTCTTTAGCTTTTGTCTAGCTAATTGAAGATAATTTTGGTCTAATATTGTGATAGAATTATAATAGATATAAAGTATTAAAGTAAAGTGTTTTTAATGAATATTGAAAATATTGCAAAAATATTTATAGTTTTATTTATTTAAAAAATTATAATATATTAATATAGTAGATCAATTTTTTGAGAGATAACGAGGGTACTCCTTTTAATAGATTCAACTACAGTTGTACCAATAATTTTCATTTCTTTAACAGGGTACAACACACATTATGATTGACAAGTGTTTGAAGATTAAGATTTGGTTTGTTTGAATATGTTTCATGTCCTGGTTGGATTATAATAATTTATACATTGTATATAATATCTTTCGAAAAAAAATCTATGGACAAAAATATCATATTAAATATAAGTTATATTCATATTTTCTTTTTTTTTTTTATTTAAATACAAGTGTCTTCGCTTCTATTTCATAGTTGATAAAATTATTTCTAGTGTCTTCGCCTCTATTTTATAGTTGATAAAATTATTTCTGTTTTGAGTTTCGCGATGAATAAATGCTAAATATTCATATTTGCCTTTAATTTTACTTGCACATAATTAGTGTGGAATCTCATATCTCTTAGATATTAATAAAAACAAATTCATAAATTTATATGTTAATTTGATAAAATTGAAAAAGATATACAATATTCAATACACGAGATCATTATCAGACCTTTTAAAACGAGAGAGGTTTTTCACTCAAGTTTGAATTCTACTGAAAATAGGGGGAAGAGTTTATGGAAGAGGGAAAAAATACCGTTTGTTAAGCTGAAAAAAAAAAAAATGATGCAGCAACTATGACATTTGGTTGGAGAATTTTTGTTTTCATGCAACAGAAACATAGAATAAAAGAATGAATGTTGTTATTATTTTAAAAGATTTTGATTTAATTTTAATCTGATAATATATGTGTAAATGATTGTTCTTTTGATTTAAAAAAATTTAAATAATAGCATATTAATGATAGAATCAACTCTTTGATTTGAAAAAAAAAAATTGTTTAAAATCAGTGTACGAGTGTATTATGCATTTCTAATTTTGCAATTCGTATTTTTTTCACATTTTTGTGTCATTCAAATCAAATTTATTTTTTAAAGTGTTTTGACCATCAACATGACACATAAAAAAAATATGAAATAAAAGATAATATATAAACAGAGGATCCCAACTGCTCATTTTGATCAGCACCCAAATAATGGCAGATGTCTAATGATTAATGCCTAATCACCTAATCTTATAAATTATAATTAATTAGTTGTTAATTGTGATGGTCAAATATCAACTAATCATTGTGATTCTCTTGATCGAACTTTTCATATTCCTGAAGCAATAGAAAACAGATTCCATGAATCAAAAGCCATATTTTTTATTGGTTTTTGACTTGGATCATAAGTATTATAATTAGAATAATCCTCGAAGTCATTTTCATTCACATGGATTAAAAGGAAGAGAAAAATCCATACATTCGTGAAACAATTAAGTAAACATTCAGTAACTTACAAAAACAGACATTTCTTGAAATTCATAATCCATTTGGAGGCATTTCAAAGTACCAGAGATTAATGGACCATTAGCTTTGACCTCAAACAAAGAGCTTTCTTTTCCAAACACTATTCTTTATAAATCCCACGTCCAAATTCTACTTTTTATCCACAAATTTTCAACTATAAGCCTCCCTTTATGGACTTCCATTGCCCGACTCCAACTCGAGCACAGACCTCCGTCTGGAATTTGATGGTTTTGACAATGAAGATGTTTTCTCTGCAGAGCTTAGAAGACAGGTTTTGCTTCTGACAGCTGATGACAAGGATGATTTCCCCAAAACCAGCAAACCGCGTTCAAACATATTAACCAGTAGTTTTCCTGCAAAACTACAACCTGGAAGCTATTTCAACTGGTGGGAGAAGCAGAATACTGATTCTGTACCAGCTTAGCTTGTGAAGTTGTGGAGCAGCAGCAATGGAACGGAAGTTTTCTGTCAAATCTAGAAACAGATAAAAGCATTGTATGTGCTTTAACCTATTAACAGTAAAGCTTTTTTTTTTTTTTAGGTCAATTAGACTCCAATTTGTTCGAACTCGCAATTTTAAAGACAATTCCATTATTTTTCGAACTCTAAAAACAATTCCAATATATAGATTAATCATCTCTTTTATCTTAGCTTGTCCATTCAATAATCTCATGCATAATTTGCAGGTAGAATGAATAATGCAAGAACAGTATACAAGCAAGTGAAGCAGAATTAGTCAGTAAAATATGTTATCACATAATTCAACTTGACATTAACTCTGTACTATATAGCTCAAGAACCTTAGAAAATGTGTGAGAAGAAACTTTTTATAGTACTTTTATAAGTTGTAACAAATTATAATGATCAAAAATTACTTTGACAGCATATAATTATATGCACATTGATAAAATCGTTCTAACAATTATGATGCCTTCTCAATTCATAACAATAGCCCAGATTTTGATAATAAGGTTGATTTTAAGGTGCCTGTTAGTACATTGTAACATGTAAAAAGATCGGTATTGCAACATTAGATTTGGCAATATTGTCCATCTTATAGCTACGAGGACATGCCTTAATTACATATGTAAAATCCATCAACCTTCAAGACGTTACTCGGTATAGAAAATTCTTCTAACTGCTGTCATTTCTATAAGATCAAGAACTTCACCTTTGAAAATAGACAAATTAGAAGAAAATTTGGGCTTTCCAACAGTTCCAATAATGCTTTAATTATCTTCACTAGCTCAAGTTTTGTTGAGCACCACAGTAGGTTAACAACTTAAACCTTCATAGTATTGGAAAATCAAGTAAGATTTGTATGTAGGGAATTCATCAATAATCTCTAGGACGTGCAAGCCATAAAGAGCTGAGTGCTCGAAGTCGTGAAGTGTAATCGCTTATAACAAGAAGGGCTCGAGCAGCCTGACGTGTCGTCAAAATTCGGTGCATTTGTTGCAGTGTTTGCTGCCTTAAAAGATCAGCCTAGCAAGAGATGCAACACATAGGTACCACATTACTATTCAATTTATAATGATGACTAAGATTTTTGAAGTGATCAATTAGAATTATTATTAGACTAAATGAATTACTTGGTAAAGGAAGTTCTCTAGTGTTGCAAGCTTGCCCATTGCAATTGCCATTTGGCCCATGTAGTCGGCAACATTTCCCGAACTAGCAGGGCCTAGAGAGCTAGAGGAAAGCGTGTCTACAAGTGATTGTTGCAAAGCTTCCATTCCTTGAGACAAAGCATCTTCAGCCTGTTGAGAGGACTGCTGTAGATTGCAAATGCCCAGTAATTGTTGATCCGTCAAGGGTTCGAGGTGGTTGCCAAGTATCTGAATTATCAAAAAGTCAATACTTGAAGTAACTGAAACAATTCAGCAGGCAAAACCGAGTACCACAGATAAAAAAAGAATCCACATGTCATCATTTACCTTCAGAAGCTCAGAAGATCTGAATCCACCCAACCACATGAAACATCTCTCAGCAGGTGTCTTCCACATGCCAGAGAGCATGTGAAATACATCAGCCTTTGTGCCAATGTGCTTTAGCCGGAATATTTCATCATAATGTGCCATTACACCGTCAACAAGAAAACATAATTCATTATCACCCATATGAGAATTGACAGCTGATCTTAGATCATGGATCAACCGAAGATGTTCATCAAGCCATCCTGTATAATCCATGTCAAATGCAACAGCCCCTAAAAGTATGATCAATCAGAAGAACCAGATCAGGACATTATATTTTGAATCATAAAGATTTTCAGCTAGTAGTCTTTGATACAACACAATGGCTTGCTGATTCGCAAAATGGATCAGCAAAGAAAATATGAGAGCTCTATTGTTCTACAAAATAAAAAAAAAAGGAACCTAAAGCTAGCATTGTCTATCCAAAATCCCTTACCATTTCCAGCCCCATGATCCCCTGAAAATCCAGTTGGAATAAAAATTCCCTGCAGCAAAATGAGAGAGCCAGGGACAAAATCAATTTTAGTCTATGCACTAAAAGAGCAATAAGCACTTTCAAGACTATGGCGCTGCGAACTAAAAATAAAAAACAATAACAATTGAAAAAATAAGTTACTTCTTACACCTGCTGCCGAGCTCGTTGAAGCTCTTGCTCTAGCTGTGTAAGCCTAAGTCGACTATTCTCGAGCTGCTGGACATATGCCTATCCAAAACCAAAACCTATAAATGATCCAAATATGCTTCATTCATTAACTTAAGACATCAAAATAGATGTAGCTGATGAGACAGATAATGATGCCAATTATTTTTAGATCCAAATATGCTTCATTCATTAACTTCAGACATCAAAATAGAAGTAGCTGATGAGACAGATAATGATGCCAATTATTTTTACTATGTAATGAAATTAATTAGCACATCAGATAATATACTAATTTGAAGGTAAATATGTGATCATGGGGAGAAGTTGCAAAAGTTTCAAGAATAAAAGAAAACCACCACCACAAACATCAACTTCCAATAAAGCAAAGAACAACTGTTTGTGGGATCTACTAAATTTCATCAATTAACTATTAATCAGGCGAAAAGTGTCCAATTGCATAACAGCTTAAAAAACATCATGTCCAAAGCAAAAAATAGTTATCATGCCCAAAACATTAACTTTAAAGAGACTGAGGCAAAGCTAGCAGTGAGACATTACTTTCTTCCTAAGTCGACTTTTCCTTGCAGCTTCACGGTTCTGAGCCAGCCTTCGAAGAGTCTGCAAAGAGGAAGTAAACATGAATCACCTTAAACTTAACTTCGAAACAACAGAAATGATTTGCTACCACAACTACTACTAAAGAAATAGCTTGCCAATAACCTTTTGGTCACCAGCTTTTGCCTTGGATTGATCCATGGAATCCACAACCACAATTGTACCATGCTGGACTCCATTAAGCTACGTGACCAATAAAAAGTGTAAATAAGAAATTTTTATCCATAGCTTGAACATTTTGAGATTAGAGGGAAACTAAAACTTGCAAGCATTAACTAATTATCACAAGTTGAAAGTACTAAACTTTAATAGATTGGGAAGATCAGTTAACTGAGGCAATAATCACTAGCTAAATAGAACAGTAAATTTAAGTGTATAAATTTTTTTGTCTGGGTGCTCTAAAAGCAGATTATTCTACAAAATCTAGCACAAGCTTGATAAAACAAAAAATTAATTTACAGTGGATTCTCAATTCTAAAACTGACCCACCACCATTAATTTTTTTTCTTTAAAAAAAAAAAAAGATTCCCATTGAAGAGAACAAAATAAAAACAGAGTATCCAGTTAAAAAAGAAAGAAAAAACAGAGCATATTTGCAGAGAGAGAGGCCAAAAAAAAAGACCTGGTTTCTATCATCAGTATCAACATCTGTTGAAGTGTCAGTCTGTTGGCTGTTATCTGCCATTCCTGAGTCCCCCCAGTTCTCAATACTATGCCCGTTTCCCAACAAAGAACCAATCGTTGTCCCCTTGTTGTACATGTATTGCCCTGTATCCAAACACCCTGTTCCCGTCGTCCCTATCACTGTAGACCCAATACTCTACAAACAACAAAACAAAGCAACAAACAAACTTAAAGGCATGGCATCACTACTATTAATCAATAATCAAAACCCAAAAAAGCAGAGTATAGCCATTGAAAGAAAAGTATGAACAGAACAGAGAGAACGAGAAAAAACAAAAAAATAGGTGGGTAAAGATAGGTACCGTGTTAAGTGCAGCATCGTAGTGCAAGTTATTGGACAAAACAGCGACATTGCCCGATTTTAAACTGAACACGGAGCCTACAAAACCCATTAAAATACCACAAGCGTCAGAGAAACTGAACTTTCCAGATATATATATATATATATATATATATATATATATATACACGAGAAAGAGATACTTGAGCTTAAATCAACAGCATCATCGTGATGAAAAGCAGGAGCGGGTTGATCAAGCTCCCCAAGATCAGCAAAACGTGGCTGGTTTCGGCTATTATCTTCTCCTCTGTTTGCACAAACACCCACTCGAAAGAAAGAAACAGAGAGAAGAGAAAATGAATAAAGAAATTAGCTTTACAAAGTTTTATAACCATTATTAACATTTAACAACCACCACCAACTACTCCAGAAATTAACCAAAACACAAAAACCGAATCAACGATAATCTTTTTTGCAAGCAAAAAGAACGAAAGAAAGAAAATATACCGGAGAAAGAAGGAAGAAGAGTCGCAGTACATTTCAGGGTGAGGAATATTATGAAAAGGTGCTGCTGCTGCTTTGAAGAAGCTTTGCATCTGAGTGTTTAATGTTTCTTTCTTCTTTCTCTCTTTCTTTGGTTTCTCCCTCTGAGGAAGCAGAGCAAAGAAAAGGAGAGGATTAAAATGGTAACTGTGACGTTCGAGAAGCAAAGAAAATAAGGGAAGATATAGAGAATGAAAGAGAAAATCTTTGTTGTGATCTTAATGAATTAAAGAGGATAGCGTATCAGTACGGCGCCCTTTTATGCATGTAGTTATAAAAAGAACAAAAGCCAATCAGGCTTTTTATTATTGCGTTCTGACTTGGGATTTTAGTTTTCCCAATATCCCCACACATTTCTATATTGTCTTTAATCTCTTTTCTTTAGAGCGGTCTCTCCACTCTTCTCTTCTTCTTATGCTTATCCTCTTATCTGAACATCATTCTCTTATTTCTGATATACATACTTTTTTTACTCATTTTTTAATATGAAACCAACTTAAAAACCTAAAACATGAGAATTTGAAATGTGCATGCAATGATACACAGGGGCGAACGCGGAATTTTGAGAAATGAGAGGCATATTTTCATATTTAGAGAATAATGTAAAAATTTTTAAAAATATATAATGAATTAATAATTAAAAAATTAATTTTTTAAAATAAAATAATTATTTTATTAATTTTAATAAATTTTAAAAATTGAATCTTAATTTATCTTAAAAAATTTAAAATTAGAGGGTAAAAAAGAAAAATAAAAAATATATGATTAAATAATATTTTATTAGAAATTAAAAAATTAATTTTTCAAAATAAAAATATCATTTTATTAATTTTACTAATTATAAAAATTAAATAATAATTTTATATTAAAAAAATTTTAAAATTAAGGGACATGTGCCTCATGTGGTGCCGTCGGTCCGCCTATGATAATATCAAAACTTTACCTAAAAGGGAAAAGTGATACTTGTGAAAAATGGAATGGAGACCACAGGTGTTTGCCAACCCCATTGCTAAATTGAAGTTTTGTAAAAATTAATTTTATGAAAATTAATTTTCCCATAAGCAAGTAAATATGCTTAAAAAAATTTAAATTCCGCACATTAATATATAACTTAATAGTAAATATATGGATAATAAATATGAATTCCTCCCTCTCAAATATCAAAAAAAAAAAAAATCTATTTCAGTGACTAAAAAATTAAGTTGGAGAGAGACAAAAATTATTTTGTTATTTATTTTTAAACACTCAAGTTAATGAATTTTGAATCTCAATTTGAGAATTCATACACTACACACATGTTTCTTTTTTTTGTTATTAGATTTTATATATATAGGTCTCTAAAATTTTATATTATAGTGAATTTGAAATAAATGAATTTTTATGTTTAAAATATTATAATTTAAATGATGAATTTCAAGTTAATTTTATTTTTTTATATTTGAAATAAATTCATAATAAGAGGGGGGGGGGGGGATATGAGAGAAAAAATTTGATAAAAAAAAAGAAATATTTTTATTTACATTATTTTTTAATTTATTATAATAAATATTAAATTTAACAGATAACAATTACATGTCCATCATGTCAATAATGTTATTAAATCTCAGCATACATTAATAATAAATTAATGATCCTATCAAATATTTATAATAGTCTTACATAGAAATACTATTATATGTATATCTTAACCCCTTCTTTTCTCTATCTATAGGGTATATCTCTCATTCTCTCTAAAGCTCTTTGCTGAAACAGTTCTTTGTTTGTTTCCCTCACTTTGAGTATGTATTTTGATTTTTGACCTGCATTCTCTCTCTCTCAAGCCATCCCCAAATAACTCTTTATGCCCTTTTTTCTTTTGTCTCTTCCTCTCTACAATTGGGTACTATATAACCTGGAAAAGAGGTCCTGCTCTCTACATGATGTGATGGTGATGAGATGTGATGAAATGAAATCTTAATTATGAAAATAAATATAATACCCAATAAATTAAACATAATTATTAAATTAATTAATTATATTTTTTATTCATTTATTAATAATTATTATTTATTTTCCAATGTAAAAAAAAAATTCTCATTTAATCAATTAAAATATAAATTGATAAATACTCTTATTGTAAATAATTGTTTGAAAGATTTAAATTTAAAATTTATCAGTTTATGTTCAATTGAAAGAATAGAATAACTAACTAATTGAATAGGTAACTTATATTAAAGATAAAAGGGAAAAAAGCATCTTGACATTCCTTTATTTTTTTATTTTTGACTATTGAATTTTTATAAGTTATTTTTTGTTAATTAAACTTTTTAATTTTTTTTTTAACATATTAAAGACTTTTTTTACGGAACTTGATGAGAATATCATCCACGCGCTCGCGTTAATAAAAACTAATGATGCTAACTAGATTCATGATTGATGACTAGGAAAATTAAAAAAAAAATAAAAAACATAAATATATTTTTAAAGGAAAAAAATGCCATTTAACTCTCTTTTATTTTCATTCTCTCTACGCTCCCTCTCTTTCTTCTGGTTTTCTCTTTTTGCAGAGCTTAAATCGACTATAAACCCCATGATTATTGATACAACCACTGTAAAATCAGTTTCAATAAATAACAAAATCGACCATAAACCCCAAGAAATGAATTTGGATTCTTCTCGCGTTTGTGTTTCTGATTCGTTTCATGAAGTGGGTAGATATTGGATTTGTATTTTAATTGAGTTCGTAAAATGGGTTGGTTGAATTTGATTTTTAGTATAATTTGTGAATTGGGTATGTCATTGAAATCAAGAGGTATGCAATGTCATGCATTAGCAATTTTCATTTTCAATTGTAGAACCCACAATTAAAGACTGAGGAGAATGTTGTCGAAAAGAATGAATCTTTTGTAGTTGCAGAGAATAATGTGTCGATTTTGGAGGAGACTGAAAGTGTGGTGACTAGATACGAGGACAATAGTACTGTTTTAGGCATTGATCAATCGCCAGAGTGTTTGCTGTTAGGATTTTAGATTTTGATGGAATAAGGAGGTGGCTCGCTATGATTTGGAAATATGGTTGGGGATTGCTTTTGTTTGTATTTGGCTTTTCGTTTATTTATTTCCTCTGAGTTTTGCATAGAGAGCAAGAGAGAGAGAGAGGAGATATGAGTACTTGAGCAGAAGCAGAGAGAGGTTTAAACAAGGGAGCGTTAGGGAGATTTTGGTTGTCGTTCGCAACTGATTGGCGGTAGTTGGGCTCGGTGGCCAACATAGGTACATATGCAAGATTGTGTTTGTTGTGAACTTGCTCAAGCACCAGCGGTGACTCACGGAGACTGGAATCATAATAATCAGGAGTAAGCTTTGACTGCGGCGAGATTTTGCTGCTTCAATATTCCCAAATTTACTTAAAAGGGCGGCGGCGGCGAGGTTTTGTTGTGTTTGGTTGCTTAGCAATGAGAATCCCAAAGGAAAACCGCTTCATTATAAAACGATAACGTTTTGTTAAAGAATAAATGGTTTTAATTATTTTTCATGTCACCTAAGAAAATCCCGATAAGGAAGTTTATATTCATTCACGCTCTTTTAACGAGCGTAGATGACACTCCCGTTAGGTCTCGTCTAAAAAATTTTTAATGTGTCAAAAAAAAAAATTTTGAGAATTTAATTAATAAAAAATAAATTATAGGGACTCAATAATAAAAAATGAAGAAATAAAAAAGTATGAAAATACTTTTTTCCAAGATAAAAATAAATTAATAGCATTTGAAAATGCTCTTATACATACTAAAGGAATTATAATTAGTATAAAATATTAATTTTTATTAATTAAATTCTGGTTGAATTGAAACTTCCAATTCAAAATTTTATTAATATTATAATCTTAAGACACCTAAAACAGAAAGTTACATGCAAACCAAAAAAAAAATAATTTAAGCTTTATTTGGATTGAAAATATTTAAAATATATAAATTTTATTAAATTTATAGAATTAAAAATTATAAAATTAATAAAATTTATAATTTAATATGATAAATTAAATCTATAAAATTAGAGAATAGTTTTGAAATAATAAAAAAAATCCTCAAATAATAAAATAAAAAATTATCAAATCCCATCTAAGAGGTTGGATTTCAAAACTCTTATTTTTTTTATAGATTTTATCATAGGACGGAATTTATAATTTCATGAAGTTTTATTAATTTTTTCATAACAAACATCGGATTTGAGTAAAATCCAAAATTTTATATATTTTCTCATTTAAATTATCTTGTAACAAATATGATTTTAAGGATCTTTCAACAAATAATTATTTAAAATTATTATAAATTTAAATTTAAAATATAAAATTATGAAAAAATAAATATAATGATAAATTTTAAATATCTAATCATGTCAAATGACTAATTATCCAAATTCACTCTAATATAACCTTCAAACATTAGATTTTTTTGTAGAATGAGTAGATTAGCTTTTTTTTTTGTTTTAATTTATTAAGATTAAATTTTATTTTCTAACGAGTTCAACATAAATTTTATATTTAATTTATACATTCAAAATTTACCAATTAAACTAATTTTTTATAAAATTAAAAAATTAATAATAAATTTGTCTATAATATTATTTATTGAAAAGAAATCAGTTCTATCTAATTTTTTTTAGATGTTACTCTTATTTATTTTCTCTCTAATTTAAAAAATATAAAAATAATTATAATTTTTCTCTCTCGTTTTCTTTTTAATTTTTATTTTCTCTCCGCCTTATTTTTCATTATCTAAACAAAGTGTTAGGGTTTTAATAAAAAATTGATTTTAAATAAGGCATTGCTTGAAAGGAACCACTTGGGGATTTGTAACACGCTAAAGACATTTGGGTTTTGGAGCAGCGTGTGGCAGGAGTTTATTTATTTATTTATTTTTTAACCTGCAAAATATAACTAATAATAACAATAATAATAATAATAAATTTAGTATTTTTTTTATGTGACGCATCTTATACGGCAATCGTACAATACAGTTGATGACGTATCAATTTCTATCTGGTCACCTCTAGAGTGAGGGGGTTTATGCTATGTGGGTTAGAGGATTTGGGGTTTTGGATTTTGTTTGTTAGTTATTAATTTTTAATTTTTTTTTTTTATTTAGAGAATTGGAGTCTTGGGTTAGATGATATCGCGTGAGCTTTCTGGTTTTAGAATTTGAGGCATTGAGAGAGAGAGAGAGTCCATCTTCTCAATCTCTGCACATTTCCCTTCTTGTGATGTTATGTTACACAGAAAAGATGGTGAAAAGGACAGAGGATAAGAAGCCAATTCTTCTATTTTTCTTTTTCTTTTTCAAAAAAAAAAAGTGTTGTTTTCTTTTGTCATCTGTCATCTGAAAGCATGTCATTTACATCGAGCTACAGAAACGTCCACTATCATGTCATTGATCACATAAACCATCTCACCTACTTGGAATCCGAAGCCAATTGTTTTTACTGTCTCTAGTGATCATTAATAATTATACAATAGTATCAGTCGTCAACACCCAAGTTTTTAGAAGAATAAGTTGCTTACAAGGTATTAGCCTTTAGCCATTGGCTTCATTGCTTTTTGCCTATATATCCATAAAACTTCAAATAGATTTGTGATCTATCCTTTTCATTTCTGTGTAATAAAGTTCAAAATAAATCCAAACTAAATACAAGATTAAAGTACTTTAGTCAATAGATTATAGTTTCAGAAGATTACAGTATGTATTTTTCCAACCAAGACGAGTTTTTTTCAGACACGGATGGTTTCTTGTATGTTAATATCAAATCGATTGTGCGTCAATACTTCCCTTGCTAGGGCACTCCTATGTTGTAGACGCTGGTGCAGCGTCTCAGATAATTGATTGAAGAATTCAGCATCCCATCTGTGAATCAACAAGGGGTCCTCGGCGTAGCAGATATATATGGATGTAACAGCACTCTCAACCACAACCATTGCCAGTCCAACCTGAAGCAAACATATCCCTTCCTGTTAGCACGTCGCATGCACAAAGATACCGTTTGGTAGCGGTGATTGGGTTGGTAGGGTATATAATGGGTATAGCGAAAAAAAAAAAAGCCATATAACGATGATGTAAATGTAATTCTGGTTAAAATGTATGCATTTGATTGTCGATGAACTACCACCCAATATTATGATAGAGAAATGGTAGCTTCTGTAGATTTTTAGGGTAATCAGAAACTGAAGCCACATTTTTTACTTGCTGCATTCTATCAACTACAGCAGTAAAATGACCATAAAAATATTGATGGCATGGAATCAAATGCAATTATCATGAAAGAAGAAATCTGATAGAGTGCAACTATAATAAACATTCGTTTTATAAATATGATGCATATTTTTTTTTTTCCAGATGGATATTATTTAAACATACCATCAGTTGTAAATGCAGGATGGAAGTCATATTTAGAACGAATCAAGGCCAAGTTTCCCATAATTATAAAATCCAACTTTTGAACAACCAAGAAAAGCAAACTCGGCATAAGAACCTACAAGAGAAATGTGGAACTGGAACTTTGCTATTGATACAATTCCACTAGCAATTAGCAAAAGACTAACACAATGAGAAAGAGCAAACTTACCAACACCATTCCCATCAACATTGCAGAGGATCCTACCATGATTACTCTGTCATTCCATTTGATATGGGTCCAAACACCTGCACAAGTTCCTGTGACTAGGCCACTCAAAAGTGTTCCCATCAGCAGAACAGCACCTGAACAATCATAGGCCACAAGTGCTTCGACCCCAGTTGATTGGAATAATTCCCAGGCATCACGTGCTGAATGGTTAAAACTTTTTCCATAAACAGCTATCTGAAGGAAATAGAGCAAGACTATGCTATTGTTATATAATTTAGAAGAATTGGTGGCCCTTTTTGCTAATTAAACTGTCAAACTAAAATTTAAATTCCAAATTGAAAACATTCCTATTGAACTCTGTATTGCCTACCATACTAGCTGGAAAAAGTAGAGACATACTTCACCCTGAAAATTGGTTATAAAAGGGCTTGCTTTATGGAAATCTTGCAATTTGTAAACATAAAAGATAATCTATTGAATAGAAACATTAAGCAGGTTCCCAATCCCACTGAAAGATCAAATGTTCAGTTTTAACTATAGTTGCATACATTTCAAAAAATAAATAAATAAAAAAACTATAGTTGCATTTTGTATAATATTATAATTGATGAGATGAGAAGACGCCGATGGATAGCAGAAATCAAGGACAAGGTCAAAGGATGAAGATTTTTCATTAGTGAATGGGGATTCACCCACCCCAAAAGGAAAAAATGGAGGAAAAAGGAATAGAATGTGTCTGCAGCTCATCAAATTCCCTCAAAGATTAGAAATCCATATGTACATGGAGAAAAACCATGTGAGAGATGCATTGCAAGCTCAAAAAAGTAAGAGTTATGCCCACTCCCCACGGAATCCCCCAATTGTAACATTACCTTTGGAGTACATTAACATGATGAAAAATTGAAGATAGCATAAAATATTATGGATGCATATCAAAATAACTAGCGTCATCTAATAATTCCCTTATATTTTCCAATCCTCCAAGTCTTCCCTCGCATGATACGAACTAGTCTAAATTTCTTGAGACTGTTTTGTGCTTCCCAGTCAATTGAAATTGCATTCAGCAAAATCTAAATTTCTTAATGCACTTGATTCACATCCAAGCTTTTGCATTTTTATATTCATCTACATCCAAGATAACCTGCTTCCAAAAGCATATTATTACCAATGCTTAAAATTAAGACAGCAACGCTAGCGCTACTCACAGCCTTACAATCCTAAGAAGTTGTTCGGATAACATTTTTGTGTCATTCTCATTAATCAAACCGGTAAATTTGCCTTGGGCATCAAAGAATGTACTGCAGCATAAACTGTTGAACTACAAAGACCATGCTCATTTTTACTTGTTTCCTTTTTTTTTTCTTTTTTGCAAAACTTGGAACTTTATTTGAAATTGAATCAATAACTTTGATTTGTCTTCCAAAATATGAAGTATACTAGTATTTATAATCCTCTTCTACCATTCTAATTAATTAAAATCCACATCTTAGTTGCATAGAGTACAAGACTGTAAATCCATTTGTTGTATTTCCATGGCCTTTCAAGCAAGGCCTCTATAAGGCCTTCAATATCTATTGAATACCCTTTTTGTGCCATAAAATTCATCCTCTTTTTATCATAGCCTGCCAAGTCTAGATTGCACATCACATATCTAAATTTCAATTTTCTAGTCCATACACTCAATGACTTCAACATCCCTACTCCCCATTACCCATTAAAACAATGCCATCAGTTTGATTGATGTTCTGCTCCAAAATGCATTCCTGATCTCAGTATTTCCACAAATAATTTTCTTTCCTTTACTTCAAGTCAATGAGTTGATAAGCAAGGGCGGATCCCCTTTAGGGCTCGAGGGGGCTTGGGCCCTTGCCAAATTTTTTTTTAAAATACCTCTATATGCCCATGTATCATATAAGACAATTTAAAAATTATAGGTCTGCATTATTGAGTCCAATGAGGTCCGCCCCCCTGTTAAGCCTAAGAAGCCCACTACTTTAAACCTTTCATCTAGACATTTTGTGTTATCATCCCTAGAATGGCAGCAACAACAGTAAAGAGATAAGACTTCTACAAAGGGGCACACACACCATATGCTGAAACTTTTAGTCACGGTTCGATTCTTGATGATTTTGTTTACAGTTCTAGATAGTTCGTGATTTTTTATGATATTATAATGTTTCCAGTTAAAAAACATGTGAATTATATCGAATGGATGGAGAATATTTGGTTAAAGTCTTATATCTACATATTAGATATCTTTATTGCTATTTTTTTTTTCTCAGGTTTCTGTTGTTTTGTTGTATATCTTGTGGGTGACATTTTTTTTCTCCTCTGGGATTGCTATCTTCGCCACCCTCATTCAGTTTTCTATCTCTACCACTGCTGATAAGACTCCGTAGTACCAAAATTTAAATTCCAAACATGGCATGTCACTTTCCTAGAGTATAATTGGGTAGAGGCATAAATTTTGAAAATGTCATTGGGGGCAAAATCTTCAATCACTGGAGGATAAAAAAGACCTTTCACATATGCAAAACCACCAAGACATTTTAAAAGCCCTAAGATGCAAGTACTAGACTTAGAGCCAATGCCAATACATGCACAAAACATAGCATAGATATTAAGCATTTCAAGACAAATAAAAATGTACCATAGTTTATCTATGAAATAGATTTTTATCTATGAAATAGATTTACTAAAAAAGTGGGGGAGAAAAATAGAGGAGAGGAAATCCACATGGTAGTCATAAATGGGATGTTACCAAAATTTTAGTTCTAAGACACAAAATTACCTGGACATAGGCATACTTGTTAAAAAACCGGACAAGAGTCTCCACAAGATGAAATAGAAAATCAACACAGCAAAGCAAGCATTCATTCTTGTCTATCTTTGACCGCAATCCCCTGATCTAAAAAGTACTTTTTAAGTTAAAAATATGTACAAACAGATACAAAATAAGAAACAAGGTAGTGTACCAGAACAAGAAAAGAAAATTCTGGCAAAGCCTACCTCCCACCGCAATGTCCTAATTACAGCTGTGAAGAGTGATCCATAGCAGATGCTGCCAAAAGATGTTGTCACAGCATACCTTATTGACTTCATCAATGGGTTAGGAGGCATTGATGCTGCTTCTCGACCACCATGAATAAGAACAAGGAACACCATCCCAGACACTATGACATGTACAGTATTACAAAGGACTGCACCTGTCCAGAATAAGCTTACTGAGAGAACCTGTGTAGACAATTAACAGCATTAGAAGTGTACATACACTTTAGATTATAAACAAGAAGTGTTATAATAGAATTTGTAGCAGTTCTCATCCCATAAATAGAAGCTGGAATAAAGAGCAAAACTTGCCAGCTCACCACAAGAAGCCACCAGCGTCCACCATCTTCCATGCTTGAAGCCACAACACCAGCTGCTCCAAAAGACCATATTCCCATCCATAAAAGCATAACTAGCATGAATGCATATGCAACTCGCATAACTTCAGGAAGACTCCATACCATCTTCACAGCTTTTTGCAGCACTAACATGGTAAATGGAAGCCTATGGAAGAACAGCAACCGTAAGATAGATTCACTACCCAAATTTCCAATTTGTCAACATATCTACAACATGTGTGAGTCTGAGAGAGTGAGTGAGCAAGCAACCAACAGAGAGAGTGAGTGAGTGAGTGAGTGACCAAGAGAGAGAGAGAGAGAGAGTTTTGTACATAATAGGCTTCAACTAATTAACTGTATAAAAAAGGGCTTCACTAATCTGCCATTTAGGAACAGCCACTGCAATTGCCTATGCATAAATAAAAAAATAATCTTTGAAACTATGGTACAATGTGAAATATCATCTTCTAAACATAAGACTATTTGTAAATGCGATTACGATATATAGTGCAATTCCTAAATGCTTTGTCTTTCAAAAGCTTATAAATCTTAAAGAATCCAATAAATAATTTTTAACATCAATATTAAATCTTTAAATCCTAATAGAGATTTTGGATTGATAAAATAAAAAGCAAAGAAAAAAATCAATAAAACAATAAAATTTATATTAAAAATATTTATTGCACGTAAGATTAATAGCTTCTTAAATCTTCATATTTATCATAGGCATTATAGATGAAGTAAAAAAGCTCTTTTGGTTAGAGAACACTTTTACATATGTCAATTCTTTCCCCTTCTTTATTTTCCCCTTTATTTTATTAGGATCACTATACAACGTTGGACCAAGAACTATTATACTGATCCATGTGCAACGCATGTGATTAAAAAAGCTAGTTTGACAATACAAATTGACCAGCCAATAAAGAAGAGCAAAGCAACAAAGAGAACTGAGGAACACATATACGTTCTGTGAACATTTGTAGACACTATTAAATTTATGAGTTGCAAGTCAGATAACACCCTCCTCGAAATCAGATAGAAATTCAAAACCGCAACATTGTAAATTCTTACCTGTCTATGACACATATGACATACAAAAACTGCAAAGCAGCACCAATTGCAAATGCAACACCCCAGAAAAACTGATCAGTCCAGAAACACAAAACACTGATGACAGCAAGATAAGTGGTCAAAATATGAACAGCAATCTTCATCATCTGATTTGCACGAGAACCAAGCAAAAACAACCAAATGAAGCCAAGAACAGTCCCAACTCCACCAGCTAAAGCATACATTGGCCAATAATCTTCAGTCAATCCCCTATTATCCCCCTTAGAACCAGTAGTAAATCTATCAAGATTAAACCTATCTGATTTCTTAAACCTATTAAGGCCAAGAACTGCAAGAGCAAATCCTAATCCAATCAAATGAAGTAAGAAAATCCCTAACCAGAAAACATCATGCCATCGCCGTGGTAAGTCAGAAGCCAACGTTTGACCACTGCTACCACTTCTTTGACTTCTCCTTACATTCTGAAAACCAACAAGAAAGATATAGAAATCAAATAATGAGTAAATAATGCAATAAAACAAGATGAGCATTAATAATCAAGATGGTGAAATTTTAACTAAAATAACACAAAAAAACAACCATAAATTAGTTAAAAAGATAACTGTAAAGGACCTGATCGATGGAGGCGACAGTGGTGGAGTCGGAGGAGGAGGAGCTCTGAGAATCGCTCATAGATTTAGGTTTGGGATTGTGTATTGAAGAATTGGTGGGTTGATTGATTGATCAAATCAAAGCATTGTTGTTCGAAGTCAAATTAGTGACAAATTAATAAGAATTTAAGAATATAATAAAAAATTAATTAAATTAGGAGATATGTCAAAGTAAACAGAGAAGATAGTCAATGGAGGCTGTTAGGGTTTAGAAAGGAGATAGAAATTTTGAGGAACGTTGAGAAAAATGGAGGGGAAACTGATAGACAGAGACGGATACAAAGCTTTTGTTCGGATTATTAAAGAAATCTGAATCCTTTGTTCATTTCTTTGTCTCGTACATCTTTATTTATTTGGGTTATATTATCAAATGAAATAATTAAAAAAAAAAAAATAGAATATCCGCTACTTTTCCTTTTCCCCAGTAAATTTGGCTTTTTTTTTTTTTTTTTTTTGGTTTCAATAATGATTTTATGTTTCAATGTATCTTTACAGAATTATTTTGGGAGTAATTATGTCTGAATTCTGAAAAATAAACTTTATTTTTAATGCAAAACAGAGGCTTTTAATAGTTTGAATTTGAATTTTCATGTTATAAATTTCTATCCAAATTACATTTCATTTTCTTATTATTGATATATCTCGTAATGCATAAATTTAGATATTCGAATCATAAAATTATTTTGAATTTAAATATTAAGTAAGACTATTTATTAATTGAGATAGTTCTCAAAATTATAAAATTTTAGTTCAAACATTAATATTAAGTGAATTTTTTTTAGGGGGATTGATTGAATTTTTAAAACAATACTATATAAATTGTAATATAATTTATGATTTATATTAATGGTATTTTTTTATATTTTGTGTTATATTTTTTTATGTGAGTGTTTGGAAACAATTAGATTTTAAAACTTATGGCTGAAATTTAACTAATTCAAATTTTTTGTATTTTAAATATAAATTTATGTGTGTAAAATAAGTTTTGATAATTTAATTAGGTTGTCAAACACTCTATATATAATCAAATATTATATATAATTTTAGAGTTAATTATATTTTTGTTTTGATTAAGACTCAAATTCAATACTTATTTTATAATATTAAATTAAAGTTGATTTTTATTTTTATTTCACAATAAACATCTTAATTTTTATTTTGGTATGTTTTAATTTAAGTGTTTCATTTCTTAATATAAATTATATTTTATCTTAATATTATAATAATATCCTCAATAAAAAAAATTAAAAAATATAATATAAAAATATAATAAGTTAAATATAAAATCAAAATTAATTAAAAAATATAAAATATGAGAGAATTAAAAAAATAGAGAGATATTAAAATAATAAATAAATTAAAATAATTAAAAAAAATAAGCAAGAAAAGTATTTTATTTACTTATTTTAAAAAAAGCAGGCTGAAGAAGCTTATAATTGGAAAAATGATCTATTGTTTCCATCATGAGTTGGCAATTCAGCCTCATCTAATAATTTGTTTTTATTAATAAAACTTTCATCCTTATATATATATACTCTTAGCTTTAATTTGCTGCTTTTTAGCAAAATCTACATTTTATTATTCATTACAACTGCAAGCATGAAAATCAAATCATTAATTGTAAAAGTTATAAATCATAATTTTTTTAAAAAAATTCATATTTTTTTAATTTAAAAAATTAAATTATTCTCTAAAAAAAATTTAAAATAAAAAAATAAATATTAATATTTATCTTTAATAATAATTAAAATTATAATACTTAATAGCTAATAAAAATTTTATTAAATACTTATAATAATTAACTATTAAATAATAGCTATCAACTATTAACTATCAGTCACCAGTTATCGATTAATAATTATTAATAATAACTAATAATTATTTCTGATGGATAAATTAAATGGGACCTAAAAAGATAAAAATATTTGCCTAGTGTCATGATATTGGCCTACTACAACACACACCGTTTCATTCCCCATCAGCAGTTTCTTTTTTATTTTATTTTTCAATTTTAATATTTATGCTTTTGAATCAGTTTCGTATATGCAATCTCATAATCTTCAAAATAATCTCAATAAATATTTAATATTTAAACTCTCAGCCACTAACAGGAAATATTAAAAAAAAAAAACAATAAACTAAAATAGTGTTCTAAAATTTAATTTTTTTTAAGACCACATGTATCCAAATTTATTAAATCCAATTAATTTATACTCGAATCGAAAGGTATCTATAAAAGAATAAAACTTTCTTAATATCTATTTTATTATTAAAAATATATTTACTTATAAAAATTATATTAATTTTAAAAAATATTTTAAAAAACTAAAATATATAATTTTGTATTTAAATTTAAGGTCTTGTTTAATTGTGAAAATAAAATCACTTATTTTTGAAATATAAATTCAAAAAATAAAAATTGATGTTTAGTTAGAATTATTTTTCAAATAAAATACTAAAAAATAGTTTCTCAAATTTTTTAAATTTATAATTAGTATAAGAAAACTCATTTTAGTAGTTTTCTATTATCTTCTTTAATAAAATGTGTATATTTTTTATTGAAAATATGAAGTTTTTTATAAAAACTTTTTTTTAACATTTAAATCCCATGTACTTTTTAAAATTTATTTTTAAATTATATTTCTTATATTACAGTAAAATATATATAAATTAATAATTTCTATTATATAATAATTTTTTTCGGTCTCAACTTGAATCAATGGACTAAATTAATAGTTTTGATAAATTAATAAATAATATTTTTTTTGAAAATACATACATATTTATATGGCTCCATTTATATTATATATTAATAATTTATCAATATTGTATATATAATAGACTATAATACTTTATTAAAATATTAATCTATTGTTATTTTTTTTTTTAATTTAAATTTAATTGAATATCATTTCTAATTTTTCTTATTGCATCTACAAATTCTAAAGTTGAATTCTCAAATTGTAATAATAACTAATGAAGTGTTGCTCATCTCTAATTTTGTTTAAATATATTTGATATTGTATCTAAATGTCAAGTCATTACTGTAATTATTTTTTAGTATATATAGGATATTTTTTATTATATTAACATAATGTTTTACGCATTTTATCTGTTATGATTGATTTTTGAACACATTTTAAATGAGCATCCATTGTAACTATGAAATATATACAAGATTTTTTGAAGTAATTTATATAAAAATTATTTTAAATCTAAAAAATTATACTCACATATTTTTTTCCTTTCATTTATTTCATATTCAATTTACACATTTTTTTTTCAATTTATTTAATTCATATTTAATTAATAACATATTTTTTTCTATTTTAATTAATTCATAATCAATTTATCACATTTTTTTTTACAATTCATTTAATTCATATTAAATTAATTATAAAATTGATAAAATATAATAATTTTTTAGTTGATTAAATATGATTTGTTAAATTGTAAATATTTTTTAAAATTAACAAATTATTAATTTATCGATTAATTAATACATTTTTTAATTAATAGAATTTACTAGTTCTAACGTTATTAATTTATAGAGGTTTTAATGTATTTATATAATTGTCTTTTTAAATTATCATTGCTACTATCTACAGTAAAACCTTTATAAATTAATATTTAATAAATTAATAATTTTTATTATATAATAATTTTTCTAACTCTGACTTGGATTAGTGGACTAAATTATTTATTTTGATAAATTAATAAGATAATATTTTTTTGAAAATCCATACATAATTACTTGATCTCATTTATATTATAAATTAATAATTTATTATTAATAGTTTATCAACAATATACATATAATATAATATAATATTTTATTAAAAGATTAGTCTATTATTTTTTTTTTTAAATTAAATCAAATTGGATCTCATTTTTAATTTTTCTTATTATATTTAAAAGTTTTGAGATTGAACTCTCGTACTATAATAAAAAAATTATGAAGTGTTATTGATATTTTAAGTGACTTCTCATCTTTAATTTCGTTTTAATATATTTAATATTATTTTTTGATTAATTTTTAAGTTAAATCTGTTAAAAATTTATTACTGTAATTTTTTAAATGTATGTGGGATGATATTTATCATAGTTGATTTTCAAAAAAAAATTATATGAAAAATCATTGTAATTATGAAATATTTAAGAAAATTTTTGAAGTATTTTATATAAAAATTATTTTAAATCTAAATAATAATTATGAAATATATAAGAGATATTTTGAAATGATTTATATAAAAATTATTTTAAATTCAAACAGTTATACTTATATATTTTTTTTCATTTAATTCATATTTAATTTACATATATTTTTATGTTCAATTTATTTAATTCATATCCAATTGATTACATATTTTTTTTATTTTAATTAATTTATATTCAATTTATTATATTTTTTATTTAATTCATTTAACTCATATTAAATTGATTATAAAATTAATAAAATATAATAATATTTTATTTGATTAAATATTATTTATTTAATTATAAATACTCTATTTAAATTAATAAATTATTAATTTATCAATTAATTAATATATTTTTTAATTAATAAAATTTATAAATCTCAACATTATTAATTCATATAAATTTTACCGTATTTCATACGAATTCATCAAAATCACAAGTTAAATGTCAGTCAGCATTACAGTTTCTTGGTTTTATAATTTGGTAACTGCTTGTACTGTTTCTCTAGGCATAATATATATATATAGCGCTGAATTATTTTTTTTAATTCAAATTAGTACTAGGTTTGCAGTTTTCTTTTTGATGTTTAAAACTAGATTCTTCACCTGGTTAATTTCTTTTCCCAAACTGTCCTAAAAACATATTCAGAAATAGTTTTTTAAAAAATGAATAGTTCCCCTTCTAATCATAATAATATTATTTATTTATTTATTTATTTTAAGCTCCATTCTCCCCTCTTGCCTTCCTTTTCTGAATACAAATTTGAAGAAGTCAATTTTAAAAACTAATTTATTAAAGTAAAAAAATTTATTTTTATATTAATCATTTAATAAATTTATATTTAGTGAATGTAGGGCATTTCTTTCATATAATATTCTTAACATGTTAATTTCTTTTTCTATCTATCCCACTCATGCTACCAATCAAAGCATGAATGATAAAGACTTGTTAACTCATGTACAAATTTCAAATATATCAGAAAAAAGGGGACCTAAAACATAATATAATTGTTTGATCCGATTAACTTTTTATAATCCAATTCTAAATATATTTTTTTTCAAATATTCTAAGAACAATTTTCTTTTATATGAGTGGCATTCTACAAAGACATGATGAAATCTCTGATTGGCAAACAAATTTATAACTGCAGCACTTAGTTGTATAGCCTGTTTAAATGATGAAGCATTGTTGTATAACAATTTAACCTTCGATTTGTGTGATTGTATTGTGTTAATTTTAAATAATTTGATGATTTAATCAATAAAAATTAAAGTTGGTGATAAAATTGAAAAAAAAAATTAACTTTTTTTTTTCATCAGGCCAATCATATATTAATTAATAGTTTTATGTCATTTTTATTTTTTTCTACATAATAGTTGAAATAATAAATTTATAATTTGAATTATATATGAAAAATTCAAGGAGAATAATAAAAAATTGAGCGTGAAAATATATCTCATATTAATTAAATATAAAATGTTGAATGAGTTTATATATAATTGAGTTTTTCAATTTCAATAATTAATTTTTGAAGTTGTAACACCCGTTTCAACATTTTTAATATAATAAACTCATATAAAATATGATCACAATTTTAAGTTTAATAATAAATTAAAATTTTTAATTATTAATATTAGATTTTAAATGAAAATATATCAATGAAATTCCTTTAATTTGTTTTTTTAATTTAATATTTCAATTTACTTTAATTTAAATTTTATAATAAAAAGTTAAAATAATAAAACTAAATTTAAATCTAGCATCGTATGGTATTTCTTTACGTAGAAAAATATTATCCGGCATTTGATTGTCATTTCTTGGATTATTAGTTCAAACTAGATGAAATCTTAAAACATAAATTTGTTTTATATTATTATTTAGAAAAACACAATTGAAAATATCACAAATTATATAATAAGTGTTATAATTTTTAAATTATAAAAATATTTAAAATCAATTTATTATGTGCAGTGTAAATTTTAAGTTAAAGATTTTGACTTATCATTTTAAATTATTTTTCGTTTAATTGAAACTTTTATAATCAATATTATTAAATAATTTAAAATTATTAAATGCTGTAAAATTTAATTTTAAATATTAAATATCTTTATCAAACACATATATTTTAACTTACTATTTTATTTAGTTTTTTACTTAATTGAGACTCTTAAAATATGTATTATCAGATAATTTAAAATGATTATTAAGAATTATTTCACATTAAGTAAAAATAAAAAAATTTAAGTGATTAATATATGGTGATAATTTATAATTAATTAATTAATTTTAATCATTTTAGTTATAATAATGTCCAATATATCAATATGAATTATGTTGTTTTTTTACTAGACACATTTTTAATTTTATTTTTTCTTATTTATCACATTTTGATTAGTTTACTAAAATTAAATTTATTTTAATTAAATAATAAAAATTCTGATTTTCTCCCCTATGAACTATGAAGTATGATGAAAAGAACTGAATTTAAAGTTTGGGTTTAAGATGCAACACATCGAAGCCCAGATAAAGTGGTCATAGGCCCATTAAACTAACCCCACCGTTGTGCAATTATATTTGGCCCACAGAAAATCCATAATAGTAGAGAATATCAGAATAATATGGGTTTGAAGAAAAAATACTTGTTTTTCTATTATTTGATTGTTATTACATAAATCAATTAAAATTATTTTATAATAATTTAAAGTATATGATAGAAAATGATTTTTTAATATTTAAATTTACTAAATATATTTAAATTCTTAAAAAAAATTATTTTTATTATAATAAATGGGAAAAAATTATAAAAAAATTATCTTTTACTTTTTTTTTTTATGTACATAAACTTTAAACTATAAATATTTTGAAACCGGAATATATAAAGAATAATAATGAGAATAATAGTTAGGCCATTAGTTTGATTTAATTGATTTGATGAGTGTTTATCAAATTAAATTAATTTTAAAAAATTTCAAATTAAATCAAACCATCATTATAATCGAATTATCGGTTTGATTTGATTTCATCGTTTTTAATTTGTTAATTTTAAACTGAATTTTTTTTTATAAATTATTATTATTTTATTATAAATTTGAAAAAAAAATATTGATAAATATCGGTAATAAATTTTTTTGAAAATCATTAAATGTATAACTCAAAACTTAACTATTTTATTAATTAACACATTGAAAATGTCTTTTCTCAATAATTAGACTTTTTTTTTCAATAATTATACTTTTTTTTATTTAATTTTAGTTCATTTTCATTAAAAACATTTTTAAAAATTTTAAATTAATGTTAGGTTAAAAAAAAACATGTGGTGCTTATAAAATAAAATTAAATATATTTAATTATAATAATAATAAAAAATAATATATATATATATATATATATATAATTTGATTAACAAATATAAAAATTTTTATTTTTAATTTTAATTAATTTAATTTAATTTAATCGATTTAATCTCAACATTTAATAATAATAGTCAAGAGCTGGATAGGCATAGCCAACCTTAATCCATATATTAATCATAAGGTTTGACATAAAATGACTAGTAAAAAACTTGGGAAGGTGAAGATCGTTTAATATTTTTCATAATTAATGTGATTTATAAAAAATAATAAAATATAAAACATACAAAAAGACAAAAAATAGAATTATGTCAAAAATCCTTTGTTTCTTGTCATTTCATGGCCTTGTAGGGGAACCCACAAAAATTAAAAAAATAATAATAATAATTAATAATCGGCACCCATTAAAAAACATTCAAAATTTCTTTTACCATGCATTAAATATAATTGATAAACATTATGGTAATTTAATATAAATAAAGATTATAAAGTAATTAATTATATATATATATATATATATATTTATAAGTGTCAAATATAAAATTTCTTCATCCCAATGTATGTAACTCATCCATCCCCATAAAGAAATAAAAAAAAAAATCAAAATTTATACAATTGCAAGCTACCCTTTTTAATTAAATAAATAAATAAATGCAACAACTACAGCGACATAACGGTTATATTTAATTTAAATATATATCTATACCTTATAACGTTACACATTTTTTTTTTGTGAAAATAACCTTTACCTCTACTCTTCCAAGTAAAACTTTCATTGCTAAGGGTAAAACCGTAAATAAAAAATTAACAATAGTAACATTTTTCCCAGTGCTCTAGCATTTGTCAAGCTCAAACCCGATACGTGAATTGGCCAAATCGAAACTGACACGTGTCCCTTGCTGCTGTACATTCCCTATAATTGACAGCGGCGAGGCCGTTGGGGCAAACGCAAAACAAAACGTTCCATCCGAGTCAACCGGTATCAGGTAATTCTTCGCCGATAACGGTAAAACCTTACCATCCGGGAAGTGAAATGAAACCGTTGGAACCTCCACGCTATACCTAGACGACAAATCATAACACGTGTCAAACAACGCCACGCTGTTTGTTGACGGCAAGTGCTTCGTGCCCTTGACAAATGCGTCACGTAGAGAATTATATGCATCTGTTAATAACCGAGTTATGGCCGTGCCCGAGTCAATTATTATCCCTCCGTTTCCTGACTCGTCGATTTTGAATGTTGACTCTGGAATCGGCAGCAATTCGCCGCCTACACTGATTCCAGTTACTCCGAGATAATAGAACGTATCGAGCTCGTGGTTGCGGAGCAATGGAGCAGTAACCGCATTAGGAAGTATAGGTGAGTTAAACTCAAGAGTTGAGGCCGACTCTGAGTCGCGATCCACGAGACAATAAGAGAAAGTTGTAGCATTTATCTGGGACGGAAATGAGAGTGAACCGCCACCGAGTCCAAGCAAACCGGCGGCTCCAACAAACAAACCTTCATTATTATGTCCACAACCGATGGCAACATTTTCAACAGAAGCCGACCCGAGAGTGATAGTCTCAGTAACAAAATCACCGACGGTGTATGAGCCGTCACCATAGGACACTTCATAAAGACACGTGCCATTTCGGCACTCCGATTCATCAAGGGACTTGCATTGTTTGGTACTGCAGGAAAGAGGCGAGTACGAAGCCGACCTAGAAGGCTCGAAAATGGGGTCGGCTTGTTGGTAACAATCAGCGCAGGGTGCGCATTGAATCCAACTAACATCACTGCCAGTGTCGAGCACCAAATAAACAGAACTCTGCGGTTTTCCGATTCCAACTCGGGAGAAATACTCACCACTTCCTTGACTCGTTCCTGACACAATGGGGCCTTGTAGATCCTCAGCTTTAAACTCCAAATCAGTATTAAGTGGTTTAAGATCTGAAGTGGAAAGACGATGAAAAGCCAGATCTAACCGAGCAGAGAGAGATCTGACTCGAGCTGAATCGCGGGTGAGTCGAGCTAAGGTAAGTGATTTATAATCATTATGTGAATCAGTATGTGAAGTGTTTTGAATTGAAGTTCTAGAATGTAATTCCATTGTCACCGAAGATGAGGAAGAAAATGAAATTTGGTTAAACGGCATTGTCGCTTTAGCATCGAAAATGGCTTTGGTTTTGTGAATAGAAGCTTTGACATCAAGAACAGTCGTTTTAGAGTTCTGATGTAAGCTTCGAGAGTAAACAAATGGAGAGTAAACAAATGGAGAAGTGAGAATCAGAGAGAATAAAGAGTAAAAGAGAAGCTCCATTGTAGAGAAATGGAAGCAATAGTAGGATAGGAACGGTTGGAGATGTGGTTGTTGGACTTTAAAGGAAGCGAATCACGCTTGGCTTGTGGAGGAAAAAACAAAGGCAAAGCAGACACAGACGCTTCAAGTGAGTATTAAAGAATTAGTGGGCCCTCACTCACTGGATATAATCTAATGATAGATTTTTGTGTTAATTTTTAATTATTATTTTTTATTTTTGGTGTTAGCGGACGCACTGTCTTTACATGTTGATTAATAAATATATACTTTATGTTCCATAATTTTTTCAATTAGACTATTTATTTGTAGAATTTATGTGAATATAAAATATAAAATATATTTATCTTTATTTTAAAATTTTATTCTTAATCAAACAAAATCAAAAAATTAATTTTAACTTATAGAAGTTAATCAATTCCAGATTTGTAGACTCTTTTCATGAAAAAATACTTCAATAGCACATATATTATATTATATTTATATACATCAAATTATAAAATATTAATCTTTAATTTTACAAATATATTTATATTATATTTATTAAAAATTATTATAAAAATTTAATTTCATAATTATTAAAATCATTTTTAGAAATACGAGATTTTAAACTCAAAAATCAATTGTGATCAAATTAAAAAAAAATTAAGAAATATTATATAAATATATTATTTTTTGACTTTTTTTTTTAATTTGACAGTTATTTTTTTTTATTTTTACTGTTTTTTGGTATATGTTTGATATATGTGTTGTTTATGTTTAATATATGTTGGATTTTTGAAAAATATTTTTAAAAAAATATTTTTAGATATATTGTATTTTTAATTTTTTTTCTAATAATAAAAATAAAATATTTTTTATTTTTTCCAATATTTTTTAAAAAATTCCAAAAAATTATATTATCAGGGGCTTAATTGCCATAAGCATTATGGCCTTTTTTTTCGCTCTTTGCTTTTCCACTACTCTTTTGACTGATGGGCTCATTGATTTTGTTTAGTTGGACCCTCTGAACTCTGAAGACTCGAGAGGAAAAGTGATTAGCTGTCGTTTGCTGAACGCGATTGGGCCTACGTTGGGTAAAAAAGAAACTAGTAAGGTTCAAGTCTTGAAGTTTGTACTTAATACTATAATTATCATCATTGATAGCAATTAACCCTTAAGAAAAAAAAAATTAAAAATTCATTAAAAGCATAACCGTGACACTCTGATTTAATTATGTTATTAGCTGGTAATCATTTTTCTCATGCGATGTATTCGTGATCTGTTTTTGTAACTTGGAAATTAATTATTATTATTATTATTATTATTATTTGGGTTTTAGATCTTTCCCTTTGAATTCTATGATAGTGATATTTATTATGAACCGTCCAATTTAACATTGATAAATGAAAAAATCTTTATCAATTCAATGAAATTTAAAGAAAAGGGAAAGTTGTTATGCTGAAAAAAACAAAAAGAAAAAAAGCTATTCTTGTAGAACAGTTCATAAATGTTTACGTTTATTTATATTTTATGAATAATAAAGAAAATATTAAGTAGGGAATGATATTTTTAAATTTGTAATTGAGTTGAGTTGAATTGATTTAATATAATGTTGAGTATATTTATTTATAAAATTCAAAACTGATTCGAATTTAATAAATTTTATTTTTGAATTAAATTCAACTTAAATAAATATTTAAAATATTTAAGTTTAACTCGATTAATTTGATTATTATTAAAAGATTAATTAATATATTTAATAATATTGAAATAAAACTAATAAACTCAAATTAATTCGAATCCAAATTTAAATTAGTAAATTATTATATATAATAAAATATAGGGTTAATTACTATTTATCCCTTGTAAAATGATCAAATAAATTGGATCTCTTGACTTTTTAAAAATATATTAATTCTCTCCTGATAAATATCACAATATACTATCAGACTCTTCCATCTAATTTTATCATCAGTTAATCCTATAATGATAGTAAAAAGATAAAAATATTCTTACCTTTTATTTTTAATTAATTACATTCTATTTTTACTTTAAAAAATATTTTTTAGAGCTAAAAAATTTATTTTCATATTTTTTAACAAATTTTAAAATAAAAAAAAAATAAAAATATTTTTATTTTAAAAAATAATTTAAGAAGAAATTAAATTATTTCTTCTTAAATTTTTTAATACAAATAAAAAAATTTATAAATTTAAAAATAAAAAGTAAAAAATATTTTTTAAAAAATATTTTTTATTTTTTATTTTCAAATTTTTCATTTTTTAAAAATTATTTTTATTTTTAAATTTGTCAAAAATATGAAAATGTATTTTTTTAACCTTAAAAAATATTTTTTAAAATAAAAATAGAATGTAATTAATTAAAATTAAAGAGTAAAAATATTTCTGTTTTTTTTTATTACCCTTGTATGATTGACTAATGATAAAATTGTATAGAAAAGTCTAATAATATATTGTGATATTCGTTAGAGGGGAGTTAATATATTTTAAAAAAATCAGGAGATATTTAGTTTATTGGATATTTTACAGAAAAAATAATAATTAACTCTAAAAAATATTTAAAATAAAATAAAATTTTAATATTTAATTAAATTTACGAGTCACTCAAATTGATTATCATAATAATCAAACTTAGATTGACTTATAATTAGAGTTCAATTTGATTAAAATTGAGTTAAAGTTAAATATTTTATGAATCACTTACAAGTAATTTAATTTATTAATACCTCTAAAAATATCTAATTATGGGTTTAAAATTTTTTTAATGTCTTTATAATATTTAATTTATAGTTTTCTTTCAAAATCCAGTCGGTTTGAACTCACATCCTAAATAGCTCAAATGTGAAAATACTCTTTGCATTGTAATTAATTCCATCCTCTGCAATCGATAAAAGAGTAATATTTTATTATTTTGCACATATTTAAGTGAAAATTATAAGCTCGAGCCAAGTTGAAGATAGAAAATTATAACCCAAATTAAGTACCAAACTGATTCAACTTGTATATTACGGGTATTTAATAGAAATTTTATTTTAAAAATATTGTTTTAAAAAAATTATTATATTTAATTTAAATTTTTTATATTTTTAAATTTTAAAATAATATTTTAAAATAATTATTTAAATATTTAAAAAATTATTTAAATATTTTTTAATATCAATTTTAAATAAATTCAATCATTACGATGTGTTAGTTGGCCTTGTCCTGTATGTCGAGCCACTAACAGAGAGAAGCCGTTTTTTAATCAGCAGGTTAAAGTAGAGCAGAATAGCATACTATGTGGAAAGGCAACTTGTAGTAGGGTTTTGCTCATTTTCTCATAATAAAATCTAATTCCATCGAGATATAATATAATAATAAATATATATTTTCAAAGCAATACAGATATAATTAAGTATTCTATCAATACTAAAATAAACTCTAATCAAATCTATGCAACAAGGCCAATTCCCAAGAATTCCCCGAAAAGTCATAGCCTAGTTCTAATGCGGTGACTTCCCTGCAATTCACGGAACCCAACTCATAGCTTGCAGAGAGCTTGGTTTTTCAGATATCCTTTTTTTTCTTTCCTTTTTTATGCTTTGTGAAACAATAATTTTGAGTTTTTTATGATATATAAATTGATATACGAAACAATAATTGCATTTCAATCAAAGTTATTAGCTAATTGGAAATTAAATTCATGAAAAATAATTATTTCCAAAGGATCAATCTCGGTTCTCATTTTTAGTTTCAAATTATTTATCAGTTTTTTTTTTATTGGATTTATAAAAAATAAAAATAAAATAGTTGAGATGAAATATTTAACAATGAGTATTTTAGTTTTTTATATTAATATTAACATTAAGAAGTAACGAAATAATTAATTTATTAATAAAAATAAAATTTAAAAATTATTTAATTAATTTAAAAAATTATATAATTAATTAGGAATGAAATAATAATATATATATATATATATATATATATATATTCATCATTTATGAATTCTAATATTTTTATAATTATAAATCCACGTTTATATGGCCCATGGACTTTCAATTATACTTCTCTCAACTACTGGGGTTAGCAAAATGGACAAATAATTTGTGTAGGGATTGGGCTGGATATATACACGGATTGAAATTTAGCAATAAACTTTTGATAGAGATTTTTTTTTTTTGACACGAGAGAAATTATATTAAAAATTATTCAAGAAAATACAAGAAAATAAAGGAAATATAAACTCTAGGCCAAAAACTTAAAACTAATAATTCTCATATTTCTAAATATATCCTTGAACATAAACTTGAAGAGAAAAAAAGTTTCAACGCAGTAAATATTACAAAATCTCTAAACTAGAAATAAAAAATATTATAGAAAATTAAATCTACAAAAAATCTTTTTGAAAAAGTGTGAAAATGTCCGATCTGAGATATCAGATTTCTACAGAAATTTAATGACGAACCGCTTACATAAACAGAGAGAACCGGTTACCAAAGTGGATGCATATTCACTAAAAAGATGAAGCCGAAAGATTTCTATTGCTAAAGTTTTCACCTCTTCAAACACAAAAATCACATAATAGAGAAGATAGAAATCATAAAACCTAAACAAACTAGCAAGGTAAACTATAGATCTAAGATATTCAGAAGCAAATTACACAATTAAGAAGAAAAAAAAGGAAAAAAAAAAGATGAAAGATTATCGTCGGTCAAGAAAAAATCAACGGCAACCCAAAGAGCAGAAACTAAATCTGAAATTTTTGAGGAGAAAGAGAAAGTTCAAGGCAAGAGAGAGTTGACCCATGTGAATTTGTTTTTGATAGAGAATAATATTTTTGTATTTATAATAATTAATATGTAAAAATGTGAGATTAGATAAGAATAATGCATTTCCTGAAATTTCCATCAATAATCTCTTTCATTGTGTGATGTGTTGGGACCTCACAGCTCACATCTAATACTAATTTAGGAAAAAAATATTCATGTCTTTATAATAAATTAATTAATAATTGAATATGGATATTTTTATTTTCATTAACATGTTTTGCAATTTCTTTTTCATAATTTGATATTAAAGTCCTTTTTCTCCGCATTAGCATACTTACATAAGGGAAGAAATTTCCTGCTACTGGTTCTGAAAATTGGAGGAGAGTATAATTATTATTTAACTTTTTTATATTTGATGCATAAATTAAGATTTAACTTTTTTTTTATTTCAAGTATAAATAACTTGAGTAATCATTTCAAAGCGAACTTAAAAATAAATTTAGAATATAACTTTTTGAACTTAGAATTTTTTCTGTATTTCTATTTTAATTTCAAAGTGAATCAAGTTTGCTAAATAACAAAAATGGAGTTTAACTTAAATAATATATTTTTTATTACTATTTAGAGTTGTGTTATATAATAAATTAAATTAAATTAAATAAACAACTTGTAGATGATTTGATTTAAAGAAAAATAAAATTTGTAATTTGTAATTTATGTTATAATAATCAAAGGCAAAACGATTATTTCAGATAAATTATAATTATAAAATAATTATTTCATATAAATATAAATAAAAATAAATTAATATAAAAATAAATTAAATGATAAAATTTTAAAATTTTTAATAAAATTATATTTTATTATAATTATTATCATTTTAAATAATAGGTAATAATTCTCATTTTTCATTCATTTAATTTATTTTTAAATTTATTTATTTAATATTATTTAAATTTAAATTTTTTTAATTAATACTCTTAGAACATTTATTAAAAAAATCATTTTCATAATAATACCATTGTACTTGCCTACTTGGTAATTGGTATATATAAATATAATCGATATTTTCATTATATATATATACAAATTTTATATATGGAATAAATGAATATTTTTTAATTAAATTTATATATAGAGGCAATGAATATTTCAATCTTTAAGTATTCCATAATATATACACACACAAACAAATGAAATAACCATATATAGGCAATGAATATTTCTTAATACTTGACATTAGTGAGTTCATTCAAGTTATTCTAACAATAATAATCACTCAGCTTGCCACATAAAAATATCATATATAGGCAATGAATATTTCTTAATACTTGACATTAGTGAGTTCATTCAAGTTATTTTAACAATAACAATCACTCAGCTTGCCACATAAAAATACCATATATAGGCAATGAATATTTCTTAATACTCGACATTATTCAAGTTATTATAAAAATAACAATCACTCAGCTTGCCACGTAAAAATACAAAACATAATGGTTTCACATCCAAAAGCATTTTTATAATTTTTTAAGAATTTTTTTTTATTACAAATTTCAATAAAAATTAATAAATTTTATTTTTTCTAGTAAAATCAATTAATTATTTAAATAAAATAACAATTGCTACTAAATTAATTTCAGCTATTTTTTAATTAAAACTTATCTAACATAATTTTATTCTTTTGCATAATTTAGACATAAGATTTTTTTTTTTTATTTTACAAAAATATATTTGGATGTATGAATTTAAATTTAAAATTTCATATTTCAAATTTATAAATTTATAAATATTTTGTTTGGAGAGTATAAGGAATTTTAAATTTGAGAAAAAAAGAAATTTTTTTGATTAAAAATGAAAATAATAAAGTTGAAAAACCGGTGATAAAGGGTATTTAAAGTATTAAATTTTGAACTATTAGATTTTACTAAATACCTAAATTAAATTTAAATTTATTCAATTTTAATGACTCATATAATGGATTTGATTCAAATTCAAATTCAAAATTTTTATAGTCCAAACAAATCATAAAATTATTTATAAAGTTTACTCAAATTCTAATAAAATTAAAAAGATTATAATTAAACTCTGAATTAATAAAAATATAAAATAAATTATAATTAAGATCAATAGACAAATGAAATTTATAATTTTATGAAAAAAATAAAATTTATATTTAAGAAATAATTTATCACAAATAAAAAATTATAATTTATAAATAAATTTTTTGATTTAATAATATTAAAATTATTTTTAAAATTATAAAATATAAATTTGAGCTTCTAATTAGAGTTGAATATAATAAAACAAATGAATGCTGACAAAATTTTTATATTATAATCTTATTAATTAAATTAATTTATCACAATCTTCTTAAATTTAAATGCATAAAATTTGAAATAATTTTTAATTTATTTAATTAAAATTAAAATAAATAATTTTAAAATAAACACATGTAATTATTTTTTCAACTTTTTCAATTCTAGTGGTGCCATCCGATATGATGGAATGGAAATAGGATCAGTACCAGGATATACCTCAATTTCAAATTCAATGTCCATGTTTGGTGGCAGTCCTGGAAGATCATCTGAAAATACATCTGAAAATACATCTGAAAATTCCTTCACCACTGAAATCTGCTCTAACTCTTTGGATATCCCTGTAGTGTCAACCACTGTAATGGAAATTTTTGCTTGACTTGAATGTTGTGATGACTTGAATGTTATGAATTTCTATGTGTTTATACATGAATTTGATATCTATGCATGTTATATGATGTGTTGGAATGAATAGGGATGGTT
This sequence comes from Aleurites moluccanus, assembly GCA_948193065.1. Lineage (NCBI taxonomy): Eukaryota > Viridiplantae > Streptophyta > Magnoliopsida > Malpighiales > Euphorbiaceae > Aleurites > Aleurites moluccanus. Next base: position 12,488 of record CANXYC010853772.1, on the reverse strand, counting down.
TAAAAGCTGTTAGGAAGAAATCGGGTAAATTTGAGTTTTTGATGAACTGGAGGCAAAATGGTTATTTCACACCCTTTGAGCTTTTATGGAAATTAATATCATATTTGATGGTAAAAAAAAATATCAGGATATGAAAATAGTGATTTAATGATTAAATGAATTATTGTTGGAAAGTTAAAACCGATAGAAAATAATTCCGGGTAAAACTGTCCGGATAGAAATTATATTTGAATTAGGGATAGTTTAGTATTTTCCTTTGAAATATAGATTTATATGATGTATGTAAGCCTATAGTATCATTATATGTCAACCTAAATCAAACCATTGGATGAAAAAATGAATGATTGAATAGTTAGTAAGTTAGGTTTCACAATTTTTACCATAAGATCAAAGCATAGGATAACCAACTTGATATTTATAGATTTTTCCCACCTCCATCTTCTTCCTTAGTCATTTCACCAAGCAAAATTTTCTCTTTCTTCATTCAAAGGTTTCGGCCATCATTGTCCAACACCAAAACTTATCGTTTTCTTTCATTTTTTGATCTAAACTTATTAATTCCATCATTCTAAACACTAATATAGCTTTATATTCAAAGAAAAATTAAGAAAAAGTGAAAAATCAAAACTTTGAAATTTTGGAAGAACTATTGGAAAAATAAGTGATTTTGCAATTCTTTTGGTTTAATTATGTTTTTAAGATATTTTTCGATGTTAATTGGTAACAAAAATATGTTTAGGTTAGAAGAAATTCAAAGATTGAAAAAGGAATTCTAATAGGAAAAGAAATTCTAATAGGAAAAGATATGAATAAAAAGTGTGATTTTGATGGAATTTTGTTTCAAATGATGTGTTTAACATGAATTAGTGGTCATTTGATGGAAAGAAATCCATTTGGAGGGATTTCTATCTTGGCCGAAATGATGAAGCTATGATTAAAAATATTATTTTTTATTTTATTTATTTTATTTTTTATATTTAATTTAAAATTAAAATAAATAAAAGTACTTTTCATCTATTAAAATTTATTTTTTATATATTTAATTAAAATAATTATTTTTGCATATTTAATCAAAATAATTTTTTTTGTATATCTAATTAAAATTAAAAAAAAAAGTTGTATATATAAAAAAAAGAGAAAAATAAATTTTTTAATTATTTTAAATTTAATTAAATATACTAAAAAATTATTTTAATAATTTAATATACTCAAAAAATAATTATTTTAATTAAATATATAAAAAGTAATTATTTTAATTGAATATTCAAAAATTAATTTTCAATAAATGAAAGTAATTTTATTTATTTTAATTTTAAATTATATTTAAAAAATAAAATAAAATAAATAATTTATTATATCTTAATTAAATAAAAATAATTTTATTTATTTTAATTTAGATAAAAAATAAAAAAATAAAAAAATTATTTTAATTAAATAAAAAGTAATTTTCTTTATTTTAATTTTATAAAAAATAAAAAATAAAAAATGTATAAATATTTCATAAAAAAAAATCTTATATTTTTATTTTAATTAAATTTAAAAAGTAAAAATTTAAATGTTAATTAGATCAAAATTTAAAAAATAAAAAGTATAGTGAAAATCCGAGCAATGAAAAAATAGGAATATTTTGATTATTTTATTAAAATTTAACAGAAAAATAAAAGAAAATGAACAGCAGTACTAAAGTATCTAACACAATTAAAATATAGAAATTAATTAGTTAATTTTTTTAAAAGTGAGGATATAAGCGTTAATTAAATTAAAATTTAAGGATTAAAAAATAATTTATTCTTTATATTTTTATTTGACTCTTGTGTCAGAATTATTATAAGAGTTAATTATTATTTAGTCATTGAGATATATCAAAATTAATGAAATGATTTCTATATTTTGAAAAATTCATTAGTCCATATTTTTAGGTTCTGTTATATGAATTAATCTTTTCGTCTATTTTTTCCGTTAAATATTTATAAATAATCAAAATGTCTTTTATTTATAAAAATTATTTCGTTAATTTTGATAAATAATAGAGATTAAATAATAATTAATTTTTAAATTTATGATTATTTAACGAATTTTCATAGAAAATTTTTATAGTTATGAATTTTTATGTAAAGATAGTAAAAGAAATGTATTATAAGTTTTATTTTAAAATATTATCTCATAATTTAAAAAAAATAAAAAATAATATTTTAGATATTAAAAATTATTTTTTTTCTTTTATTTTTTTAATAAAATTTATTAAAAAAATAATGAAAAAAATTCATATAATAAAATCAAAATATAAATATTAAATAATAAATTTCTCAAAATATATAAATTACTTCATTAATTCTAATAAATTTTAAAAATTAAATAATAATTAATCCTTGTTATAAATTGAAATCCCCTCTTTCTCTACGAATCTCAGTTTTTGTCTGGTTTCTTAAATTGTGATAGGAACCTTCAACGACTCGGCCGAGTCAGAGAAACGCCGTCGCTCGCTCACCTCGTACATACAGTGAGTGAAGGCTCAAATTTTCTGACAAATCCTTGTCTGGTCAAAATAAATACCCTTTTGCTTTTCTTTGCCTTCAGCTTTGGTTTTCTTTTCTGAGCAAAAATGAGCTCAGTTGTGCAGGTAATTAATTAACTAACCATTAATGGCTAACTAAGCTCGTTTTTGTTTAGCTCTAATCTGGATTTGCTTCTGCTAATTTCAATTTTCATTTGGCGATTAAGGGGTTCTCAAAGTCTCTCGCCATGACTGTACTATCCGAGATCGGCGATAAGACCTTTTTTGCTGCAGCGGTTAGTATTACGATTTTGAATTTATGATAATTTCAGTTGATTGAATGCTTGTTCATCTATTAGTAGAGAAATTAATAGTGTAGGTTGAGATCTTGATGTGTTTTATTTGTACATCAAATTGCTAGTTTGTATCAATTCAATCAGTTAATTAATTATTGTTTTTGTTTTTCCTTTTAAAATTCAGATGAGGCATGTTAAAACTTTTCTAAAGTATGTTTGTTTTTTATATGAAAAGTGAATACACGAGAAGGTTTTGTTACTTTATTCTCCTACACTATTATAATTTAGTTAGTTGTCAACTCCTACAAGGTACACTATGACAAGGGATCAATTCTTTCTTTCATAGTTTAGTATATATCCGTTGTGATTCTATTATCATATAATCAATACTCCATCTGTTGGGTGTTATTTTCCCCAGTTACTGCCTGGCTGTGTTTTGCTATAGTCATGTTGGATGGTTTTAATTGCAATTTTGGCAAGCAATTTGTATTGATTTTACCTAATCCTATGGAATTAGGATTACCATTCATTAAAATTTAATTAATGCTGCACTTGTACTTCCTCGATTAAATTTGTCAACAACTGGGGTGTTTGTTTTAGTTACAAATATACACTCAAGGAGGGGAAAACCTTTTTTATAGATTCAGCTAATATATCTCCATAATAATAATTTATGGCAGTTGGCTTTTGTTCTGAATTTTAAGGGCACAAAATGAAAAATCTTTATTTGCGGTGTCTTGACAGTATAAATGAAGAATTTATTTCCATTAATGGCCTTTATTGAAGACTTATTCCTGTATTATTGAGCAATCCAAGGCTAATGTTTTGAACTGATTTAGTCCAGACTATATGATCTTCATGCTTTAGTCAAAGCGGCAATGAGAAGAAAATTATGACTAGAATTTTAAAAGAAACAAAGATTTTTAGATATTTTCTGAATTATTCCGACGAAACACTTGCTGTGAATAGGAACTATCAGATTCTTTTGTGTTTCACTGGTGACATTTCTTTAAATTTCATAGTTTTCTATTTGGTTGTTTTACCACTCTATTTCTAGTTAATATATGGTCATAAAAAAAGTTAGGGGTTGTACCGCTATGTTGATTTCACCAATTTCTCCATTTTTTGTTTGTTTTCCAAAGTGTTGGAACTTGTACTGCAAGTTTCTCCTAATGAGTAGTGTAAAAATGATTTCATATGCTTGTCTAACTTATGTTGCTTGTTTCAAGATCTTGGCAATGCGTCACCCAAGAAGACTTGTTTTATCAGGTTGCCTATCAGCTTTGATTGTAAGTTTTTTATTTATTCATTTTGGCGTTCAATTGAATCTCTCACACTTGATGGCCATATTATTAATGGAAGTGCTCGCTGTTTTATAGGTGATGACTATCCTTTCTGCTGTTGTTGGATGGGCTGCTCCAAATCTGGTAAACTGTCTAATTGCTGTCTGAAGTTGCTTAGATGTGTGGTTGAAGATGCTTTTGGATCACCTAACCATGATATTACATAGATAAATTACATCTCTGTTACATGTTCAATTTGTTATCAAACAACTAATAAATGCGTATTCTTTATCTTTTGCTTGAAGATATAGTTTCCAGACAGCACTGGTATTATGACTTGGACTCTTTTTTGCTAAGGTCTTCTAGGCTGCAATCATTATGCACCTTGATAGTCCATCTGTATCGATGGAGTAGAACTATAGCTTCTATCTTGGCTTCATCTCTCTCTCTCTCTGTTAGTTTATCTTCTATAGTTGTTAAGCTAATTATTAACGCATTGTGATGAAGATACAAGCCTTGTGGCTCCCTAGTCTGTAGATATTTATGGATGTTTAATCAATGAGATTCTAAATGCTGTCAGGATCCTAAATCTTTTGTTATAACAATCTGCAAAATGTTGCTATTTCTTGTGATCCAATTTGACGTATGACAATTTTTGGGAAGCTTGATTAGAGAATGAAAAGTTGTACTTTTAAGGTTTTATTAGACAGGAATTTAAGTTAAAGAATCATTATCATATTTATATTATTGGTCGGAAGTCAATGTTTCATGTGGATAATTGTTTGATTATTTCATGGTGAAATATTAAGAAGGAGGTGGCCAAAACCCATTCAAACCCTGGATTCACTAGGCATCCTGCATATGGAGTATTTCTTCTTTGCCCTTGTAATGATTACCTCTCATGATTATTTACTTCATCTATTATTTACCCAATTTCATGTTTGACCTTATCAATTTTGTGATTCATTTAGTTTGGACTCTTAGATAATTGTTTGGCGGTGCACAATGGTATAAACAATCAACCAATAGCCGTTAGCCTATCACCTATTTCTCATCATTGAGCTAATTTTACGTTTTTTTGCATAGTTTACTGTACTTGGATCTTTCTTTTTGGGTGGATTTGGAGTATTAGGAATTCTGTTAGGGTCTTAATTTTTTTTTTATTCATTGCGGGTAAGTGAAACCTATCATGCGAATAAATAAAGAAAAATTGCAAAGTACTTTGATTAATGCTTTATCAGTCCATATACTATTGTTCAGTACTTTAATGTGACATTCACTAGAAGTATTAAATTTTTGAAAGTCAATGAGACTTTGAAGAAAATGAAAGTTGGGAAAACCCGTAGTCCCGAAGGAAATGCCTGGATGATGTAGGAGTAGTTTGGTTAATTAAATTATTTAACAAGATCCTAATTTCAAAGAAAATATGTCAGATAAATGGAGGAAGAAAATTTTAGTACCCATTTTTAAAAACAAGAGAGACATTCATAATTGCTCAAACTACATGGAATTAAGTTTATAAGTCATACTTTGAAATTGTAGGAAAAAGTTATAGAATGTCGCTTACTTGGTGTTACATATATTTCTGCCAGCTAATTCATATTCATGCCAAGTTGATTAACCATAGAAGTAATTTTTTTTTTTCAGCTTGATAGAGAAGTACAAAAATATGAGGAACGATTTTGTATATGGTTTTCATTGACTTGAAAAAGGCTTTTGATAGAGCCTCAAGAGAAATTTTATGGTGGGTGTTATAATACAAGGGGATATCAATTAAATACATACAAATATTGATGGATATGTATGAAGCAGCAACTACTAGTATGCGCATAGTAGGAGGAGATTTAAAATACTGTCCTATCTTAGTTTGATTACATCAATAGTCCGCAATGAACTCTTATCTCTTTGTTTTAGTTATTGATGAATTAATAAAGCATATACATAAGGAAATCTCTTGACGCATGATGTTTACAGACGATATTGTACTAGTAGATGAGACATAAGAGGGAGTTAATAGAAAATTAAGAGTTTATGGTTAAGTAGAATCAAGATGGAATACATGCATTACAAATTTAGTAAAAGCTGAAGTGAAAATAATGAGGGATTAATAGGATAAAAACTAGGTAGTTGAAATAGAGACTTACTACGAGAGTTTTGTATGACTGCAAGATTCCTAATAAATTGAAAGAAAAATTTTACCGTATGACTATTCAACCAATTATGCTATATGATAGTGAGTGTTGGATAATGACAATTTACATTGAAGATGAGTGTTGCCGAGATGAGTATGCTAAGATGTATGTGTGGTCATACTAGAATAAATAAAATACATAATGAAAATATTAGAAATAAAGTAAGAGCGTATCGATTGAGAATATGATGAGAAAATGAAAATTAAAATGGGTTGGGCACGTGAAGCAGAGACCTAGGGAGGTTCCGGTTAGGAAGGTTAAGCACATCATGACAGAGAGGAAGAAAGGAAGGGGTAGATTTAAATTAATTTGGAGGAGAAAAATACAATATACTCTAGAGGCATTAAGATTATCAGAAAATGTCATACAAAATCGTTTACAGTGGAAATGAAGAATACGTGTAGCTGACTCTAATTTATTTTGGGATTAAGGTTAAGTTGAGTTGAGTTCATATTTTTCCTATCTTAATCATGAGATGTAGCAAAATTTTACGTTGGTTGTTACCTACCACAATACAGTATGATTTAGAGACATTACAAATATTAGAAGACGTTACCCAAAAATTATTTAGAGTAGAAATAAAGAATATATATAGCCAACCCCAATTAATTTTGGGATTAGGGTTGGGTTTAGTTGAGTATATTTTTCCTATCTAAATTGTCATTTGTAATTGAGAAGATGAATGAGTCATGCAGAATGTATTCAAGATTGTATATATATTTGCACTTGGTTATCCTGTGTTCCTTTTTTTTTTATTTTTTTTTACATTTGTTAACTGAATTTTTGGTAATGTTAAATGTTGCAGCTCTCTCGCACATGGACTCATCACATAACAACTATATTGTTTTTTGGATTTGGGATGTGGTCCTTGTGGGATGGATTTACAGACAAAGGGTACTGTTTTTATTTTTCATTTTTGTTATCATCAGTTTTTTTTTAAAAATTTTTTTATTTTGGACTCTTCTTCAGGCTTTAGAATATGTTTTTATTAGAGGTTAATTCTATTTTATCCACCAGGGAGGCTGAGGAATTGGCTGAAGTTGAAGCAAAATTGGTTTGTTTGTCCCCTGTGATGACTTTTAATTTCAGTGGAATCATATTTTACTTTGCCTTTTTTTCTTACTAGGATGCTGATTGGAAAGCTAATGCAGGAACAACCAAAGTGGATGCCAAGGTAGAATAACAGTGCTAACAATGCCTACTTGCTCATTTGATCATGGAGGCATTTGTTTTTTCCAATAAGGATTTGCTGTTGTTCTTTACTTCTCTGCTCGACTGTCCATGATATTTCTTTTTTGGTAGTCACCCTTCTAAAATATCTCTCCAATCAAAGATTAAATAATTGTACCCCACAAAACAAGAGTAGATGTCTAGGTGACATTTTGCTGTATTAGGTTAATTTTTGCACTTAATAGGATTTTTGGTAGCCAGTAATTGGCCCATATGGGACATGTCTGAACATAGACAATATGGCTATTTCTTTTCACAGAGCAGGTAGGCTAGTGCCCATTTAATATGGTGTGAAGCTTTTGTGCTTGTGAATTTTTGTGCAAAAGATAAATTCCAAGAATCTTAGGATTTGGGATAGGTTGGAATCTGCTGCCAATTTCCAAAACGTAATGTTCATGCTCGTTATCTTTTATATGACACAATGCTTGATTATGTCTTAAAGGCCAGCATGTAAATTGTGTTATTAATTAGTCAAATTGTATGAACTTAGCTTTTGTATGTGCTTTCATAAGCATTTTTTAAATTTCAAACTTTTCTTCCAGGCTGATGATGAATTGAAAAAGCAGAGGCGGCCATTTCTCTCACAGTTCTTCTCACCTATATTCTTGAAGGTAAATATTATTTGATAGCTATTAGAGTAAACTCTTGTGATTCTGACAAATTTCATCATTCCTTTTTGTGTAGGCATTTTCCATCACATTCTTTGGCGAATGGGGTGACAAGAGTCAGGTGAGAGTCACCAATGGCCTTCGTACCTACAAATCTTTATAATCACATCCAGTTTTATATAACTCCTATTTTGCACGATGCTTGCGTGCCATTTCAGATAGCTACTATAGGTTTGGCTGCAGATGAGAACCCATTTGGCGTTGTTCTGGGTGGAATTCTGTAAGTATAGTGTTGATTTCTCTATGTAGTTATTGGAGTCATGCTACAGCTACGCATTTTAGGCAACTTTGTTTATATTTGTTTATTGTGTTTCCTTTTGTTCCTTTTCAGAGGACAAGCATTGTGTACTGCTGCTGCTGTTGTTGGAGGAAAGAGCTTGGCTTCTCAGATATCTGAGAGAATTGTAATTATAAATTCTTGCATTTTGCTTTTTGTCATGTTTAATATTTTGAATACTATAAGTTAATATTTGAGGAGTAAAGAATAATAACATTGACTTGCTCTTGGTTTATATATTATTATTTTGCCTAGAACTTTGTCTCGCTGAAAGATAATTTTGTGGTGCAGGTTGCTCTGTTGGGTGGAGTTCTTTTTATCATTTTTGGAATCCAATCCTTCCTTTCAACAGCCCAATCACAAGGCATCTGACTTTTTAATGGTTAGTAATTCCAGAACACTCAAATACCTCATCTTAGGAGTCACTGGTTAATAAAATATTAGGGTGGGAGGAAATATTGCCATCACTCGTGGAGTTGAGGTTGCCTTTCAACTGATTTATGTGTGAGAAGGAAACCACAGCAAAACCAAAGTGCAATTGAACATTCTAATTTGGTTGTGTGGTTTTTGCTAGTGGAAAATAGCATCGAAGTAAAGTTGCCTTCTCACTCCTGGCATTACTTTGTATTTTGGCATGCACGTAGACGTAGCCATAGAAAAAATAATGCAGCAATCTGGGGATTTGCATTTTGGAGGGGGATTTAAAAATTGTTTTAGCAAACTGATAGTAATGTTTTTAAAGAATCCCCTATAAATGCGCGTACACATGGCATGATAGTGGATACTGCTTAGTTCTAAAAAAATCAACGTATTTTTAGACTATATTGTTATAACTAAGGCTTTCTATTTGTGTTTGAATCTTTACAGGGATTGAAAGCTGATCATTGAATTGAAAAATTTAGAGATTGAAAATATTTCCATTAGCCAAGATCAAAGCATTATGATTATTTGAGAACTGAGAGCAATTTAACAATCAGAAACCAGCCGATTCAAAGATCTAATTAACAGTTTGATTTGACAAGATCAAACACCAATTACTATTTTCGTTTTGGTAATGGCTGGTTGTTCATTTATTGCTTTTCGGGTACCCTGGCGAAAGCTGCTTGAATAAGGATGTTAGATTGTGGAATTTCCTACTACATGAATTAATCAAGGCAATTAATTTGCTTCAAAACATGCCCAAAACGTTGCTTTAGGTCTTTTTGTTCTTTTTTTTTTTTTGACATTCCTTTTTAATTGTCAGGTTTCATACATTGATCATACTTCCCCATAAAATTAACGTTCTTCAATTTCATTGATAAAATCATGATAATGCAATTGAAAATGAAGAATGTTCCATTAGGTTGGAAATGTAGGTTAGGCAGTATTGGTAAAAATACCTCATATTTTAAGCATTAAAAAACTTCCAAAGACTTCAAATCTGTACTAAAGAACAAATTTTTCCAAAAGAATATATTCTGAAAATCATAACAAAAAAGCAAATAAGAGATCTAATTCATGAATACTATAAAAAGGTGAAGAAGAGAAAAAAGAAGAGGGAAAATTCTAGTTGATGAGAAAAGGTTGACACTGGTCCGATTGGTAGAGATTCTAATCCTATGTTTGGGAAGTGGGAATATTGGTGGAGATTCTTATCCTATGTTTAGGGAAGTGGGAATGGAGTGTATATATATATATATATATATATATATATATATATATATATATCTTGCCCAAGGAAAAAAAAAAAAAGAGAAAGAGGACAAGGAAAGAGTTGGGAAGGGATCCAGAATAGGTCGGGTTTAGGTCCAATATATTAGTCCAGGTTTTCAAAAAGAGCATTTCAGGCTGGTTTTGGTTCAATAACTTTTCCGCTGATTCTAGTCAATTTCAAAATTCAATCGGAATTTTTTTTTTCTTTATCTCACCCAAACCAGTTTGTCAAATCTGAATCTAAATTTGGAGAATCAAGGTCTAAGTCAATTTTGAATTCAAATTTAGTGCAGTAAGACTGACTTTGACTTTTCATGCTCGAAAGGGTATTCCTACAACATCTAGAATTGCTTTGTTAGATTCTAGATTCTCTGATTATCAGCATGCTTGTATAGGCACAGTGAAAACCACTCTCAATGCAGGAACTGTCCTGATTACCATGTTTCCTAATTTCAACATGCCTATTGCAGACCCTCACTTGCTATCAGCATTAAAAGTCAAAATTCAAACAGTTGGAGTTGTTCCCTCTTCTCAGACTTATATGGCAACTCTTCAATACTAGGTAGTTTATAGAATCTAGAACCATTCTTTGGATTTCTCTTTGCCACAAGGAACTGATGATGCTCTTCTCCTTCATGTTGATTCAAATCAAGTGCCTAGTTGCACTTATGTTCCAAAACAAATTCCACGAGAACAATTACTGGAACTTTTTCCTGAATCGTGGGTGACAAATTATGAGCAAAGTCATGTAGTTGCTCAAGATGCCTTGCCTATTCAGTCAGCAGAGCCAAGTTTCACTAGAAAACCTGATGATACTGTGGAAATAAAATATAAGAAGATCTCTTCAGCTTCTTCTTTGAGACCATCATGTTTCTTTGCTCCATCTTCTGCATCTATGATTTCTCCCATGCCAGTTCCGGTTAAATATTTTATTGGAGAAGGAATGCCTGTCTATGAGTTTCAAAACTCAGATGGTCACTGTTACTGGGATGTTTGTTCTTGTTCAAGATGTGTAAAGCCAGTTAAAAATACAATTCCCAGACAAAAGACCAGTCAACAACAGATGTACGAAGATTATAAAACAGGCAAATCAAATGTCTCTACTTTGGGACAACCTTCAGGAAAATTTGATTACTTGGTGAAATATTCAGCTCTACCTTCAGCTCAGGTTCCCATGCCAAAGCCTACAGGATGGGATGATGATGATAATATCCCACTTGACTTGCCTCCTCCAAGTCCTCCCAGGCAATTGCCAACCAAGAGACAACAATCTTTCTCTCCTAGGAAATAATGGAGTATTAAACGAAGTTGTTTAGCTGAAGTCAATATGAGTTCTAATCTTGCCCCTGCTCCAGTGTTTATAATGGAGCCAGTTTTTGAAGAAAGTGATTTCCCGCCATTGGGAAAATTTGAAAATCATGAGCAAAATACAACTCATACTTGGAAGGTCAAAAATCCTACTGCTAGAAAGGCAGATGGATCGATAGAAACAATAAGTGCTGCAGAAGCTGTTCTAAATTGGCAGTCACACAATGCTGTTGTTCAGAATTCTTTCTTGAAATGAATATGATGAAAACCATTCTGCCCATCTGAGAAGCTGCTGATTTGGAATCGTTTTTGCCTTCGAGGATAAAATCTTGGGGAAGGCTGTGCAATCCATTTCTACAAGGAAGTGGTGGCCAATTAGGTGAAACTGAAACTTTTCAATTCCTCGTCTAACTGTTAAAACTTCTTTGAAAGTGGAGTGATAGTGTTGTTCTGAAGGTGTGAATGTTCCACTTTTATAGCCACAGATAGTTCTTTTGCCATTCTTTTCTTCAAGCAAAACAGCTGCCCAAAATGAATCTGGCATCTGTTTGAAGAATTCTTTTTCCATCGGCTGAAGGAATTTGGAGAGGTGGAAGCTGCTGAGCTTTTTCTTTCATGACTCTGACTGCAGTGGTATGTGGTGAAGACCATGGTGGTGGTGATTTTTTTAACATGAGCTGAAGAGGGCGAATGATAGAGGCCAATCTAGGGATAAAAGAACTCATATAATTGACAATGCCCAAAAACTGTTGAATTTCATTTTTGGTGAAGTCCTTGTCTGGAAACTTTAAAAATGTGGGGCTGTAAAGTGTATCTTCCATTGTCAATCTGCATTCCTAAGAAATCAATCTGAGAGACAGCAAGAATCATTTTCTTAGGAGAGAGCATGACTCCATAATTTTTTACAATATTCATGAATTGCTGGAGGAGTTGCTGATGAGTTTCTTCATCCTTGGAATACAACAAAATATCATCAATGTATACCAGAGCATTGGACAAGATAGGTTGAAAGATTTTGATCATTGCCTTCTGGAAGATTGAAGGAGCT
>CANXYC010853752.1:0-13621 GCA_948193065.1 Aleurites moluccanus | reverse complement strand
TTCAAATATATCAAATATAGTTTTAAACATTGATATATATATATATATATATATATATATATATATATATATATATATATATATATATATATAACTCACCAGAACTGACGGTTTGATCGTTTACGCTATAAAACGCCTATTTGCCTATAACAGGCAAAAGTAGTATTCTTCGGTTTCCTTCGATTCTACAATCAATTTTACCATATATTTAGATTTAAATGGATGCTAACTAACATACTTAAACATTAATTAGAATTATGGAATCCTATACAAAAAATCCATTTCAAACATAAACTTAGTTTTAGGTTTTCTCCAATTTCGAACCAATCTTGAAATAAATCGATCTAATCATGTTTCTAATCACTTATGTAGCTTAAATTACCCAAAAGAATGAAGAAAACATCATCCTCACCTGAATTCAAGGTGTAGCCAAAATTTAGGTTGAATGGTTGTTCAATTTCTAACTTGAATTTCTTGGAATTTTCGATGGAACTAGCTTAATCGGAAGTTTAATCGAGTTTTCTATCGAATTTGCTTAAAGTTTGGATGAAATTGGTGGAGTTTTGGAGAAGGAGGAGACTTGGATACCTTTAATGGTAGAAGGAGGAGAGTTTTCCTTTTATGAAGAATTAGATAGAATTTATATGAATTAACTTTCAGTTAATTCGATTTGCCCCCCGTCACTTCCCGTATTGGCATTTTTCAACCTGGATCTTATAACTATTTATCTTTTTTTCCCATTTCAATTCTGAAATAATATTTCTTATATTTCTCCAGATTATAAGTCTAATGGTGATATTAAAAACTTTTGTTCGTTAATCAAAACATCAACGTGCTTACCTATCCACGAGGTCAATTTTTAACAATTTGTCAAATCACTCAAGTATGATGTTCTAATGTCTAAACTAACTTTTTTTTATGCTTAAACAATATATATTCAAGGTTATATAAATTAAATTTAAGGGTGTTACACTTTTTAACCCATTCTACTTCATCAAGTTGACTTTTATGCATGACTCTAGTAGACTAGATTTGCATCTTGATTGGAAGAACAACTTCCATACCATAAACTAAGGAATAGGGAGATGCCCCTGTTGGAGTGTAAAATGGAAGTCTAATATCCCTTCCCAACTTTCTTGGGTCATGAAAAGTATGTAACGAACTAGTTTCTTAGCATTTTAGAAACTCCTTCTTTAATCTTTAGTGACCATTCTGCCTTTAACCTTCTCAACTTCTACTTTAACAGGCTTCACATGTGCTCATAAGCAGGGATTTTGTGAATTGTAATGCTTAGATTAATTCTGATCATATCCTTAGGTTCCCATACAAAGTAATCCTTGAACTCTTAGGATTTCTTTAGGAAAACGAGTTATGATATAAATATACAATGTATGTGAGTTTTGGATCATCTTCTGTGCCAAAATTAATTAATTCTTTATTTTTCTTTATTATTTCATTTATTTCATTTTCTTTTGATGTCTCATTCTGATTGGATTTATGAAAAAAAAAAGGTTTGATATAGGAATATAAGAGGAAAAGGCAAATGTTTTATTATGAGCAAAAGTCCCATCATCATGGGTTACATCAAAGTTAAAAGAAAGACCAGAAAGGTCCTTTACAGACTCAGAACTATAAAAGGAAAACAATGACTCAGATGACTCGAAAGACTCAGACTCAGGTTCAGACTTAGATGAATTGGACTCAGGTTCATACTCCATCTTAGCTATCTTCTCATAGTACCAATTTTATAGTGGAGAAAGGTGGTTTGAATAGGTTCTGCTTCTATTCTAGGACAATGTGAATATCAGCGGGGATGTTAGATTCTAGCTACCCAAAGAGAAGGATGTTCCCCTCTTCAATGAGATCCTGGATTTTAAACCTCAAATTTTTGCACATGTTAGTTTTGTACCCATAGCTTTGGTGATATTCACAATACTCATTCATGTTCCAGCTCTTGAGTAAGCAGCTTGGCTTCCAATGCTTCCTTGTAAATCATGCTCAAGGGTTTTCCCAAATCAGTGAATTTCCTCCTTTACACCTTTAAAGGTTGTTGGTTGACTATGGTTACTTCCTCCTTGCACTTTTGTTCATTGGAGGAGGCAATATTGGCATTGTACTGCTTATGCTTTTTCTTTACTGTGCGATTTTGATCAATCTTTTTGTGCTTCTCAAACTTTTCCATCAGTGTCCTAGTAAGGATTTTGCTCCATTGAAAAGGATTCAAGGAAACAAAAGAGATATTGTTTGTATTTGTTGACATGCTGGTATTACCCATATTAGCACTAAATATAGTTGATGAGCTCGATTAAATAGGGTTGGCTTGATTCTGGCTCATCATCTCCCTCATCTTAGGAATGATTGTCCGATGTTGGAAATTTAGGGTATTGGCCACATATTCTATCGCATTAAAAAAACTAGCTTGTTGAGCGATTATGGTTTTATTGAAGCGGGTCTGCTGAGCGACCAATATTTTATCAAAGTGGGTTTGTTGAGCCTCTAAGGTATTGAGGATAGCTTGAAATTTTTCCTATTGTTTCTTAAGGAGAGTGGTGAAAAGTGTGGTCATGGCCTCAGGGTTGGTTTCTTCCATCATAGGTACCTTGCATGAAAGAAAAGGGAAAAGGTCAGTTCATGAGTTATAAGTAGAACAAGGGTGCAATTCTATTATGCACAGTTTTTTAGAAAATATTCCTCTAGGTCGATGGGTCAGGTACACAGTCTTTTGTTTACTGAGTAGGGTCTATTGTTTGGTCGGACACCCAATTTGTGTTGTTTGAGGTAAGTGGGTCTAGTTCACCGTTTGCTGACATGGTAAAGGTTTAATGGGTCAAAAAGTATTTCGGGCTCTATCTGAAAGCATTTAGCTTTTGATTTATCTCCTTTTGGGGTAAGGATCATCTATGTTTAAGGCTTTAGGTGAAGACAATTATTGTTTAGGGTTTTAGAAGGATTTAGGGGTATGACATTCTTGTTTAGGATGAAAGCCATTTATATTTAGGGTTTTTAGGGTGAAGTCAATTTCAGTTTGGGACTTAATGGTTTAGGTCCATCTTTGTTTAATGCTTAAGGGTTCAGGTCCATCTATGTTTAGGGATTAAGGGTTCAGGTCCATCTATGCTTAGGACTTAAGGGTTCAGGTCCATCTATGTTTAGGACTTAAAGGTTCAAGTCTATCTCTGTTTAGGGCTTAAGGTGTAATATCACAGAAAAGTGTATAAAATTAAGTGAATTGTAGTAATAAAAATTAAGTAAAGTGAAGAATAATTTGGGTTAAATTGGTTTTAGAAAATATAAGTGGTGCAACTAAGGAAAAAAAAAATTGAAGGAATGCTAAGAAAGATAACAAGTACCATCAATCGATAATGGTTATTTAAAATATTTTTAAAAGGTTCTTTAATAAAACCAATTGAGGTTACTTTAATTTAGGATCTTAAATCATCTAGAAAAAATAATTTGGGGACCAATATGGAGCTAAATAGGTGAATGGACGATAGAGAAGGAGAAAGGTGTTTGAAAACCCTAATTTGGAGCACTTCCCGATTTTTTATTTTTTATTTATTTTGACAGTTCTTTTGCTCAAATTTCTTTCACATAATTTAAATTAGATGAATTATTGATCAATTAAAAATAAATTAGAACAAATATGATGTCAGAAATGTGATTGAATATAAGGATGAAAATGATTAGTAGTTAGTAAAGTAATTAAGTGATGGCAAAATTGTAAATATATAAGGAAAGTAAGGGTAAAATTAGAAATGTATAAAAGTATTAGGACCCACCATCTCTAAGATTTTTTAAACTTAACAAAAAACTAGAATTTTCTTAAATTCTCTTCAAGTGACCATATGGCCTTAGTCTTCAACTCTGAAAATTTTCTTTCATTTGTCTTCAATATTTTCTTCTCATTCTCATTAGAGAATTTCATGGCTTTGGATTTGGAATTAATTATAAGCTACTTTAAATTATTAAAGAGTGATTTGGAGCCCTAGAAGCTAAGGAAGAGGAAAGGGAAAAATAAAGATTTTAATCATTAGAGTTCAATTGAAATTCTTCTCTTCGATTAAGGTAAATTCCAAAACTTAGCTTTTAATTCATTTTAATGAGTTATATGATTAGAACAGCTAAGGAATTAAAGTACTTGAGTTGAATATATGATGATATATAGATTTAGGGTTAGGAGGAAAATACATCAGATAGGATTTAATTTTTAAAGATTATGTATTAAGAACTAATTAATTTAAACAAGATGACAATAAAGGTGTTAGAGATTTTGAAATCTATGTTAGAGTAGAAAGTTGTAGCTCAATTTTCATTATCTTAGAAAAAGATTTTATAAGAGTGTAAAACATGAAAGTTGTAGATATATGTCTTAAAAGGGTTTTATAAAATTTAAAGTGTGTAAACAGATATTAATCTTTAAGTGAAATAAGTCTGGATTGATAGTCCTACAAGAATGCTACTGTATTCTGTTAATTTGAGAACTTTAGAGTTTGAATTAGGAAAAGCTTAAAACATAAAAAAAAAAAAAAAAAAATGTTTATTATATGAAATATAAATACTTTTAAAACACTTTTGCAATTAGATGTGTAAAGATTGAGTTGTAGCTATAATAGTAAAGTCTGCCCGGATAAGAATTACAGGACAGCAGGACTGATTTTAAATGACCATAATAAATTATGTAGTATTTGAATTAATCTAAATTTTGGAAAGTTTAGAACTTGAGATGTCTAGTTTAAATATGAAAAATAATTAAAGCAATTGGATATTTTTAGCTCAAGATAATAGTGAATGAATCAAGACTGCCAATAGTGAATACTAAAGGAAATTCTTAGATATAAATCCTAGAATTTGGAGAAAAACTTAAATTGAGTTTAAATATTGGAAATTGGATAAAATTAACTGTTAATTTGATATTTAATTGATTGTAATATAAAAAGGAAATGGAAAAGATGATGGAAATAGTAAGGATGGACATATGTGCTTATTTGAAGCATTGAAACTCAAGATGAAGATTTTGAAGGATTTTGGCCAAATTAGCAATTGAGATGAGTTGTAAATATGTTATTATACATATTATAGTCATTCTTTAAATTGTTGAACCCGTTTATTTGTTATCATCATTAGACCATAACTTTGAAAAACCATTTGAAAGTACTTGATCGTTGATGATTAATAATTGTTACTTAATAATTGCCACATTGATACCATATATTGTAAGATTGAATATAGCACATTCATTTGTTAATTACCTAATGACATGACATAACAGAACCCGATGGGATAATACATCGGAGATGAATTGACAAAAAGCAGCCCAATGGATGGGGCGATAGTATATCAGCATTGTGCACAATAACCCATTGGATAGGGTATAATGTCCTAGCCCAGTTAGAAGGGGCGACAATACTCCTAACTATAAGTTCTGATCAACCTTATGTATTTCATGAGCTATAATACGAGTTTATATGACAAGCATGTGGCCTTAAATATGTTATATTCATGTTTAATTGAAGTACCGAGCCATTGCCATATGTGATCTAACTTGTTATTATTTATTATATTTGTTGATTACCTACATATTCTATAAACCCTATTATCTTGAAATTTCTATATGATATGAGCATTTTTATCTAGTCTTATTATAATAATATATTTATGACTCACTAGGTATGTTTACTTATTCTTTTAGTTGTTATTTATTTTTCATATTTAGAGGTAGTAAAAGTTGCATTTTCATAGGCTTCTTTCTTCCTTTTAATGGAACCAGTTGTTATGTCTATCTTACATTTTTTGGTTCTTAGAAATTGATCCATGGGATTTGAAGTATAGATTTGTATTGGTATTAAGTGTATAAATAATTATAAATTTGTAGATTAGAAGATAATTGAGTAACCAATATATGTGTATGTGATATTTAATTTCCTAATATATGAAGATAATTATTATTATATATGAATATTGAAGTAATTGGCTAATATGATTGGTAATGGTGAATGAATTATTATAGTGAGGTTATAAGGAAGGATTAGAAGTGTATTTTCCATGCAAGTTGAGGATTTTGGAAAATTATTAAAAAATTTTAAATTTGACACTATTCATTGTGGGAATTACATTGAAATTATAGGGGATATTATGCCAAAATTTGTATTTGATAATTAATATTTTAACTGGTTAATAGGTGGATAAGGGTTCTATGGGTGTTGGTAGTTAGATTGTTCCCACACCCTAGGATTGTCATGTTCCAAATTTTTGAGATGTAACAAAGGTGATATCAGAGCAAAGGTTTAAGTGATAGAATGTATATGTGTCATAGGTGTTAATAAGTTATTAAGTGTACCATGGAGTATAGAATTTCGTCTCGTCATTTGAAGTCATCTGTTAATATCTATATCAGCATTATTTGTTATACTATTCAGTTTAAATCCTTTAGTTAATATATATTATATAGTATAGAATGAAATAGTAGGATAAGTTATATTGATGAATATTGATATTTTAATATTTAATGAGGATTGGTATTAGGTGATAATAAATTGAAGGGATTAAGATATAAAATAATGAATTGGAATCTATTTTAATAAAGCTCAATGAAAGATTAAGTATGTGATTATAGATGATAATTGATTAATAAGTGATAAGTAATAGAAAATTTTTGTTATTGAACTGTAAAGACTTAGTTATTATTTATCGATGAGAGTGAATTAGAAAATAATGATTAAGAAAAATAAGACCATAATTTGTTATTATGTATTGATAGTATAATGAGAATTAGCATATAGAAATTAATAAAGATAAAGAATTTGTGTGATATGTTTAATAAAAAAATAAGAGAAAAAAGTAGAAAACGATATTTGAGGCGTAAATCTATGAGTAAGATAGAGAATAAAAATCGATGACCATTATTAGGAATGGTGAATGAATTATTGTAGTGAGGTTATAAGAAAGGATTAAAAGTATATTTCTATGCAGGTTGACGATTTTGGAAAATTATTAAAAAATTTTGAACTTGGCACTATTCATTATGGGAATTACATTGAAATTATAGGGGATATTATGCTGAAATTTGTACTTGATAATTAATGTTTTAACAGGTTAATAGGTGAGTAAGGGTTCTACGGGTATTGGTAGCTAAACTGTTCCAACACCTCAGGACCATCATATTCTAAATTTTTGGGACATGATAAAGGGTTCAGATCCATCTTTGTTTAGGGTTTAAGGATTTAGGTTCTCCTCTGGGATTAAAGGTTTAGGTTCACCTCTGTTTAGGGCTTAAGAGTTCAGGATTCAAGGTTTCTAAGTCCTAGGTAATGGTTGAAAGTGTTCAACATGATTGGAACAAATGTTCAAGGTTTAGTTTGATCCTTATCTAGTTCATGGTATCATCTAAACTTTTTTTAGGATATAATGCATATTGTATACATTATGAATGCATGGTTAAAAATTAGTTCATAATCATGGCTTGAATCATTTAGGGTTCTAGATTCATTATATTAAAACTAGGTGGCTAGGATAAAGGGTACCTGTCATACTAGGTCAATGATATACCTAACTATATATAAGTCAAAGAGTCTCACGTGGGTCCAACAGTACTACTACCCATTACACTTCAAAAAGATTGAAGATTCGTCATAGGATGGATGCTTTTGTTATCTCCTATCATACTCAAAGAGAGTTACTAAGTCAATACTACTCGAAATTCGAAGACTTTGATTTGTAACTGGTTATGCAAAGTGATGCATGAAAATCAATAATTAAATAAAAGCCAAATATAAATTACTTTTAAAAAAGAAGTATTATTTTCTTTCAAACTAATTGGTAGTCATTTAACTTTTAGAAAAAATTTATCCATAGTGGAGTCACCAACTGTAAGGCCTCACTTGAGCACCGAGATACTCTTTGAGGGAGATTTCTTACGTATTAAAGGCAGTTTTTGCTTTATATTTGTAAATTATTTCTTTAAATTTTATTTTGAAAATTTTATAGACCTTCGAACCAGGACTGAGCTCAGGGACTAGGTTTTCAGTTTTAAATAACTCTCATTTTGGCTTTCCATTTAATAATTGATTTATGAAAAAGTGATTTCACGAATAAGTTATAAGAATGAAATTTATAAGACGAATGAAGCATAATAAAGAAATTTACAAATTCATAAAGTAAACAATAAAGCAATAAAGTAAAAGATTTCAATTAAATTACAATCAAAACCCAAAAGAATAGGGGATGTCAACTCTAGCCCTTATGGATATTCTAGGTTAACCACACATTCCCCAAAACAAGATTAAATACAAAATATAAATTGATTTAGAAAAAGGAGGTTTTTTGGTGTTTTTGGATTTGAAACTATTAAACAGCTTGTTTGCATATCCATTTGAATGGGAATCAAAACCCACACGAACCCTTTTTACAAAGGGGATTATGTCTGATTTTAAGAAAAATCTTGTATTACCTCTTCAATTTTATCATGTATTTGTTCCTTAATTGATGCTTTACCAATTTAAAGAAAGGTAGAAGAATATAGTTGCCAATTAATTGGGAGTTTAGAATATGATACCTTGCTTCACGACTTGGGCGGAGGGCATCTTAGAGTTCTTCCGGATCGAAGTTCCACTTTTGTCGAGATAACAAAATTAGTCCAAAGGTCAAATTATTGTCTAATTTTAATTATCAAGTTGAATTAATTAATTAAATTAATATAATGGGTAATGCTAAATTGACTCAAAGAGAGATCAATTTAAGTCTTTTATTCCTCCAACTCAAAAAGAGTTGAAGAAATCGGTTCAAAATCAAAGAGGATTGAACCACTTATGATAAAGAAAGCTGAATAAAAGGAGAGAAGGGAGAATCAACTAAGGAAAACTCTACTTAATTATTCTGGTATTTTTTTGAAGGCTGATGGAGGTTTATATTTATAGGAAAAAGGCTGGAGTCAAGCTGGATGAAGTGACGATGTGGGATTTAGAAAACCCGGCGGAAACACTTGGCGGTAGAGAAGCTTCATTTTAGCGATTTTTGGTATGAAGGCTAGCAGCAAAGGAGCTTTACATTGGCGGCAGCTGCCCTCATGGTGGCAATGTCGCCAGGTGCTGGTGGTTGTCACAAACCATTGTAGAGGCGCCACCATTGACTTGGCTGACTACCACCAAGCTCTTTTCCAGCCCCTTTTGGTCTAATTTGCCTAATTCAAAGTAGTTTGACTTTTGATTGATACCGATCAGTCTGTCATAGTCCAGTTTGTCTATATCGGAGTTGACTTTGATCTCCGGTCGATTACCAATCAGTATGGCATGATCTGAGTCTGCTTGAGATGTAAAAACACGTGTTCACAAGCCTTCCAAGGTAGAGAACGACCTTGGTGTCCATATTACTAAAGCTACAACTACCTCGTGCATGTACGAGTATAACCGTAGTCCTATACATTTTAGCACGGTCACCCATTCAACATTAACGCACTAAGCATATAGATATTAGACATTATTTTCTAAAGGATCATGTGAGGAAAGGTAATATTACACTTAAATATGCAAATACTAAGCTCCAATTGGTGGATATATTCACAAAATCATTAGATAATGAGGCTTATTTCTTCATTTAGAGAATTGGAGATGATCGACACATCTCAGGTATAATTGTTCCCTTCACTTACTGATATATGTAAATTGTATATTATTTTGGATTATCATTACTTGTCTTATGCATTTTAATAAAAATTGAGATTTAAATGACAAATTCTTTTGAAAAATGATCATTTTAAGTTAATTAGTATTAAGCATTGGTAAAATTACATATTCATAAGGATACATGTGAGAATTAATGATCTAAGCAATTTATTCTTTGAATCCATAATTTTTTTCCTTTGTATTGCTGAAATTTTCAGATTCACGTTTATTATCATGTATTAACATTCACTATGCTTCATGCTTAAATTTTAGAATTTGGACAATAAGCAATTTAACGCTCGTTACACTAATAGTAATGCTTTTTTCACTCTAGTAATGTTTACTTCTCTTTTTGTGATGTTTGTTAAGGATAGGACTCCAAATTTTGAAATTCAAATAGTAGTTAAAGTAATGCTCGTTACTCATGGATTAGTGCTCATTACTCGATAGGATATTTATTATCTGAAAAATTCGTTTATTATCTTATATGTCATACTTATTTCAAAATCATTTAAATCTATTAACCTGCTCTCTTTATTTTCGGTAACCACTCACATTAAAAAAACTCACAAAATATCTCTTAAACTATCCAAAACCCTAAAATCCTTTCAAAGAATCACTATAGCTGCCATCAAGGATTTTGGAGTTTGAATCTTCTCAATAAAAGGATTGATTTGACATACTCAGAAAAAAAAAAAAAAAAAAAAAAAAGGTTAGTTTATGATTTTCTAATTTATCTGCCTTCTTTTGCATAAATTGGATTTAGATATAGATGTAGGAACTTTCTCTCTCAAGTCCTTTAAAAACTTGGACTTCATGGTACTATCTAGAAATCTCTACCTAAACTTACTATATGAATTGTTTTTTACTATAGAAGTTGATCACAAAGGGAACATGATATTTCAACTAATAAGGTTAACTAGAGTTCTTACTGTGAATGAGTTAGGACAACTATTTAACTTGCCTAACAATGGGCCTTTTTATGCACCTAAGAACTAGAATGCAAACTATATCTGGAATAGGTTAATTGGTGAAAACAAGTATGACCCAAATCTTCTATGGTAACCAAATTTCTTGATGTCAACTTGATAATTTCCACCAATTTTTAACATATTCCATTTTTGCAAAAGTGGTAATGGATTTGTGAGCAAACATGAGCTTTTTGCCTTGAGTAGGCTTATTTTTTATGAACCATTTGCAGTTGCTAGAGCCTTTTATTAAAGCTTTCAAGAGGATCTCTTTGAAAGACAAAGGAAATTTAGTCTTAGGAATGTATGTGACCATCTTAGTTAAAAATTTTAATTGTATTACTCCCTCAAATGAACAGTTTAAAGTTAAAAATTTTAAGAGATATTGTATTGGAATGAATATCTTAAGGGAACTAGAGATTGACATCGAAAATGCTTATATGGATGAATCTTCAAGCAGTGAAGAAGAGGGAAGTGAAAAGCAACTTATTGGTTTTGCTGCCCAATTTTCTAGAAAGAGACGAAGGAAAGAAAAGAATCCAAGTAGTCAACTGAGTACTCATAATGCTAATTCCTCTAAGCTCAAGCATACATTCATAACTGAGATTGGGAAGCTCAATTCCAAAATTGATTCATTGGATCAGCATACTGTCAAATGGACTTTTGGAGAATAATCAATGACGGATGACGGATTCACTTGCACAACTTCGATGATTCTCCTAGCGTGCCTAAAGAAACTTCCAAAAACCAAACTGCTTAGTTCTTCATCTTTCATATTTTGGCATATATTTTTGAATATTTTGGATATTTATTAATTAAAAATTTATGTTTTAGAGTTCTTTAAGTTCTTTTAATGCATAAGTTATGTCATCATCAAAAAAGAGAGAGATTATTGTCCCCATGTCTATTCTCATGATGTCCAAACTTATTAAAATATTTTTACCCTAACCTATTTTGTCAAGGCATTTTACCTTTTTGTAGGTAGAACATTCCCTATTAAGAATGCCCGTTACATCAATCAGAACTTGAAACTTAACGACAATCTTGTCAAAATTAGAAGATTGATCAAAAGTACTGAAGGAACGCTCGTTACCAAAGAATAATGAAAGTTATTGATTAAAGAAATTGAGGTATTGTTCACAAAGAGAGCAAATTCACTAACATTCTTCATTCTTCATCAATGTTACACAAGGTGGAATACTTGTTATCCTCAAGAGGAATACACGTTACCCAAATGCAAAAATTCATATAGTAAGCTTTTTCACCAACATTCCTCATGCTTCGCCAGCATTATAGCTTAGGAATGCATGTTATCTATCTAGTAATGCACATTACCTGTTGTATTTTGATAAAATCTGGAAAGATTTCATAACCATTGCACAAGATCCCAAGCATAATTTTTTATCACATAAGTGTCAGAATGGTAATATTTATTACTCCAGAGGTGAAGCCTATATAAGGATGAAGATTTGAAGTTAGAATTAGTGGATGAACATAATATGCAAGTGAATATCATTCTTTGATCCAAAAATCTCTCATACTTCGTTATATTATGCACTTTACATATTTGTTATTCTTTGTGCTCTTGCTTTCTAAGCTATTGAGCTTTCATTGTAATAATTTAAAATAGCTTTACTTAAGCCTTGAGAAGAATCGTAATATCTCAATTCGTTGTTGTGATTGTGAGTTGGGTGAAATTGCAGAGAATCTATTATAAGGGTAAAATCCAGAAAAATCAAATGTAATAAGTTAGGTTGTTAAACCAGTTGATAGTGGAACCTTAAGATTGGTTGAATCATGAGATAAGTTGATATAAGAGAGGCGACTAAGCTTAAAACCACTATAAACTATTGAGCATTCTCTATTCCTTATCTCTTTATTTTAATAGTATGCATTCATGTTTTATAATATTGCATTTAAATTGTAAACTACATTAGAATTTTTAATCTCTTATTCACTCTCTCTAGGAGTACATTTCCATATAGGATAATACCAAGCCCAAATGATCCAAGAAACATCAGTAATACCATTGAGGGCTTATAAAAATAATGGCATAACTAAGCCCAAAATAAGACATCGAAAGGCAACTGCAAAGAAAGAAGTGGAAACGATCAAGTTAATATGACCGCGAAGGATACATGCAAAAACAGGAAGCACATAAGACCTATACCAGATAATAACAATAAGACATATAGAGGACCTAACAGAATAAAGTAACACCCAAACAAGAAAGGTGAACCCAGAAAGCCTCCAAAGGCACACACAACATCACTTGTAGTTCAACATACACCCAATCAAAGATCCAAACCAAGCAACAAATACAAGACCTTATAGAGTCCAGATAGAGCAAACAAGACCCAAACAAGTGAGTGAAGCTAGAAAGCCACCAAGAATGCACACAACATGGCATGCAATCAAGCATACAACCAATCTAAGACCCAAAGAAGGAAAAAGACTTTGCTTCAGCAGAGGTGAGGTGGTAAGACCTTTAGGACACAAAGCTTGCAAACTAGACACAGTCACAACATAAGTCAAGTTCAACATAATGGTGTAATCTACAAAAGTTAGAAGTAGACACATAAAATAAACTAATCAAAGAAATAACACTTGTACAAGACTAATATGGCATAATTTCATTACTAATTTTTTGAAACTATTGCAATTTGTTCAAATTACAAGCAAACAAAGTAGAAACTACATTAGAAGATCCAATTCTAAGGATATATCAAAAGAGTTGAGTTCTCATATCACAAGAGCAACTTGAACAGAAGCCTTCGATCCAATAATAGACAAAGGCCAACATATCCTTCCTCTAAGCTACCTTATCATCCATAAATAATGTATAGCTATGGAGTCAATTGTAATATCTGCAATTTTTGAAGTGTAGTTATCAATTTTATTTTGTTTGGAAAATTTTAAAATTTTAATGAGAAGTTTGGAAATTTCAGAAATTTTTGCTTTGACAGCAGCAGGATTCAGTGTTGGCCATTACTTGCT
>CANXYC010853687.1:0-10366 GCA_948193065.1 Aleurites moluccanus | reverse complement strand
TATATATATATATATATGCCTTAGTTTAAATTGGAATTCATCAATTATTTTTTTTTAGTCCTTTTTCGTCAAAGTATTATGTCCTGTCTCACCTGTCGGAGCCAAAATAATAAAAATCATATCTCATTTTATTCAATTTTAACAAATTCAAATGAATGAAGTTATAAAAGTTCAAAAAGATGGAATACAAACAAACACAAAAAAAGATGGAATACAAAAAAAAAAGCTCTTAGTCTAAGCTCATCTTCTCCTAGGATGAACATCCTCTGAATCGTCAGAGCCCCCATCCTCGGTCATGAGTGTATCTGGTTTAACCTGTACCTCTACCTCGTCTTTGGTCACAACAACTTCTTCTAGTTTTATCATCGTATCTGTCTGAATATCCGCAGTCTCAGTGTTCGCCTCCAATTCTGTAAACAAGGCAACCCGTCTGATCTTCTCAATAGGCCAAACCTCTGTGATAAACGAGGAATCATAATCTTCTAGTTTGCCTGACAATCCAACAGGACGTACAAAGCACATTGACTGCCTCTAGCCATTCATTATGGCCTGGGATACAGGTCTGATAATCAGAGATGTGGGAAAAATAGCTCCGTCCAGTGGAGTACCCTATGGCTGACCCATTTGCCTCAAGATTCTGGTTCTTTGGTAGAATGAGGTCATGGAAATCCCCAGCAAATACACCATCTTGCATCCATAACTCATTGTTATGAATGAGTTAATCTCATACCAGGAGTAATACCAGAGCAGCTATTTAGAATCCAGCTCCAAAATCTAAGCAGTCCACTCCTTTTCTATGTCAAAGCGAATCAGAGTTCTCCGTATGCGGTATCGTGCAGCCAAATATGGCATTCTGTCTGGGGAGCCACTAATTATAGGTGGTCCTTGAGCCAAACCTGAAAAGGAGTAAAAGGGGGTTAAAAAAGGAATTCAAAAAGAGAGAGAGAGAGAGAATGGAAATACAAGATGTTTTACCTGTAAAATGACAGGGTCAACAGACCAAGGCCTTTCGACTCTAAAATTTCCATCCAGGCTCTGTAGAGTTTTTGCTAAGATCAGGCTAGCAATGGTGCAACCCTGCTCCATCTGAGCAATTAACTCTACTACCCGAATGTCTCCCCAACCAGGTGAGTTAAAGAAGAGGCATCCAGCGGTCAAACACATAACCAAAGTAGTCATTCTATATTTTTCTCTCATTTTGTCCCCCAAATCTTCTGAATATTGGAACTCAGCTATAATTGCAGCTAGGTTGATCCGGCCTTCCATGACCATAGAGTTGGCTGGCTCGTGTCTCAACCCCAAAAGCCTTTTGAAAGAATGAAAAATATTCAACCATATGTTTAGGGACAGCTAAGGCAACATTTGGGCTACTTCTAAGGATGGCGTTGAATTCCTCAAAAGTAGGGCATATTTCCTCCATATTGGCATCGAATCGGAACATATGGTCAACAGGGTCCCAAAACCTGAAACAAGCTTTTAGAAAGTCCCAATCAACTTTTACACCCCTCAGAGTCAGAACAGAGTTGACTCCATATTTGCCCATATTGATCTTTTTGACCTTGTCCAGGTTCTTGGTCCACAAAAACATGTGGTGGCTATAGTAGGGCTCCATTGACCTTTTTGAGTAAATGAGAGAGAAAAGTCAAAAATAAAATACTAAGAAATCACTGAGGGATGCTAAGAAGAGTCAAAGTGATTTTTTAAGAAGAAAGGGAGCCGTTTTTATAGAAGAATGAGCCAAAAAAGGTTGGGGAGTGCAACAACACTACCTAGGGCTGGTGGCGCCGCCACAGGCCTAGGGCGGCAGCACCATCTCATGGTGGGGGCACTGCCAAGCCCCCTAGAGCACCGGGGCGACAGCCGCCCTAAGCCCAGGGTGGCACCGCCATACACCTTGGGCGGCACCGCCCCTTCAGGCCGGCGGTAGCAGATCTTCCTGACGGGATTTTTTGGGATTTCTGAGTTTTTTCAAAATTTTATGGGTCCGGGGCATTCTAGGGCATTTCCAAATATTTTAGGCATTTTAGAGCATTTAATGCATTTAATTTCATTTTTAGACTGGAATTATATAATGTGGCATTTTAGTCTGCATCCATGACATGGGGCGGTTTAATAAAATATTAAAACATCATTCATACATAACAATATCATTCATACATAACATCATTCATACATGCATAGCACCATCATAATATCCATACATCATAGTCAAGAAAAAAAAAGGAACAGGAAAAGCTAGAAGAGAAGCTCAGTCTCTTCGATGACACTGGCGGGAATCCTCTGATGGACGAGGTGGATCAGTCCTGAAATCAAGCCGAGTCAGCATACCCATCAAAGCTAGCTCCATTCTATGCCCCACACGATAGTTGTGACGAGCCCACTCTATCGTAAGCTGTATGAAAATAAGAGAGTGAGATATCAGATGTTTAGCTAAAGGATCATTTCCGAAGGCAAAGCTAGGAGGTATCACGAGCCAAAGGATCATTTTCAAAAGCATAACTAAAAGCATAAGAGCATCAACATACCTCAGGGTTATCACGGAAGTCTGGTGTATGAGGATGGACCGCATCCGAAAGATGGAATGTCTGCATCTCTCCATGAGCATTGATATAGAAGATATCTTCAGGGAGCAAGTAGCTGGGGACCAAGACGACCCGACTAGGATCATTTCGTGTCTTAGGAGTAATGCTAGGGTCAGTTGAAGAAGGGTCTCTTGACGCACCCACACTATGAACTCAACCTGGTATGGCAGAAGAAAGACTGACAATGTCAGATGCACGCTCCAGTCATCTATATGGATCACCAACAGGACCCATCAGATGGGTACAACAGAAAATTGCATAGTTATCCCTGGGCGTCACATACAAATGGATGGGAAGTCCGGTGTAAGCCTCATTAGGAGCACAAATGTCCATGTTCCATCTCATGTCAACCGGTGGGTATACCGGAACTACCTACCTACCTATATTCTAGACTCGGACTCTCTCTCCCAGATAGTATAACTTGTAATATGGTGAGCAAAGCAACAATCGGGAACAAGCCAATGCAGCACTTAGGTGAAGTTCTATAAGCATCAGTGGCATCCGATCGATATAGGGTTTCGTCACAACCTGCACAAAGATTTATTGTAAGTAAAGCCATTAAATATGGGTAATATAAAGTCAGTAAAATACCTGGAAAGCATCAAGGCTGCCAAAGAATGCCCGAATAGTCCTGAATTCACGTACACCAGGGCTAGACTAATATTCCCTGTTCCACTGGATGCCGGCTAGAAAAACATCTAGTTTAGGGCTGCTAAGAGTAGGGTTAAGTGTTTGAAAGTACTCATAGGCCCATACCTAGTTCAAGCATCTTAAACAGAAAGTCAGAAAGACTAAATAAAGTTCAGAACAACAAGTACAGAGAGTACCTCCCAGGTCAAACCAACAGGTACAGAGAGTACCTCCCAGTTTAAACAAATAGGTACAGAGAGTACCTCCCAGTTTAAACCAATAGGTACAGAGAGTACCTCCTAATTCAAGTTAAATCCAAAGGTGCAGAGAGTACCATTAGCTCAAGATGCATAAAGCATACCTCTCAGATGAAGTAAGTCCCTTCATAGGAATTAAAAGCTCCCCTGGATAAGTCCCACATCTCTCGATACATGGTGCTCAGAATAGCACCAACCCAATCATATTCACCCAATGTAGTCATATATATCAAGCTTGGCAGAATATTCAAGTTAACAGTATCACGATAGGTATGTCCGAATGTGCATCCAGTTAGGATTAGCATCATCAGTCTAGCAACAGCCTCGGTATCAAATATTATGTCAGTAAATGGTTCCATCTCTCTCAATCGAGCCTGAAGCCAAGTGCGAGGCACTGATATGCGATCCCGAGGGGGATCCTAACCTATAAACCAGGCCATGTCCTCAAGAGTAAAGGTAACCCTCCAGTTAGAGCAGAGATCCAAGTGACGGGTTCCAAAGTGTAAGCCAGTCAGCATTGACAGATCCAATGGGGTAACCATCAGCTCCCCACATGGAAAATGAAAGGTATTGGTGGTGTCCCACCATTGCTCAGCCAATACCTTGATCAAAGCCACATTACTCTCAGGATTGGTTTTGACCTTTAGGAAGGATACAAAACTAGTAGGTTCTAACAGAGGCTTTACTGGAGTTTCCTCAGACAAAGCATCAGCGAGATAGGCTAAATTTGACCTAGCCCCTCTATTCCTAAGCATGGTATTCTAAAAAAAAGAAAATTAAAAAAAAATCAAAAAAAAAATTCAAATAAATAAATAATAGATAAATGATAAGTATATGTACCTCTATTCTACTGTCCCAAGAAATATGTTGTTCCGGTTCCTGCAACAAATTTTTCAGGTCAGGATTATCCCATGGGGCCTTATAGCTATGGTGTCCCCAATTGCTACTTCCAAAAGCTGAAGCCATCAAGAGAAAGATGAGAGCTTTAGAGAGAAAAGCTAGAGAGAGAGAGAGAGAGAGAGAGAGAGAGAGAGAGAGAGAGAGAGAGAGAAATGAGAAAATAAGAGTGAAGGGAATGGGAGAACTTCATCCCTATTTATAGATCTTAAGAATCTCAAAAATGACCATTATGTCCCCAGCTTGGCCAAAAGCAAGGAAACTTGTATTTCTGGAGCAGTTCAAGTCAGAATCAGGTGCTGTCAATTTTATTGAATCCGTATGATTTTTCTCTATCCATAGAGCTATCATTTGCCCAAATTAGACCTGAGAAGCTTCTGTAATTTAGAAAATGACAAAAGCAAAAAAATACTAGAAAAAAGAAAGATCGTTCGGAGCTTGATAGATTTCAATCATATACTTCCAGACCTTGTAAGATGCAATCAGAATGCATTATTTTGTTTCAAACAGAAAGGAACAACCCAGTTCACCTACATCACGTCTATCATTCAAAATGGACAGCCGTGATGAGGGCATCTGTGAACACTCATTTTTTACACCCCTCGGACTCGTGCCAACCCGAATGACACTCATCGGAACCAAACCCTCGCTCGGACGGACTCAGAATGAAGACGGGCACAGGTGCCGCTCTCTAGGCATGGGCGACAACTGCCATGCCCAAGGGTGGCAGCATGGCTCTTTGCCACTGCTGCCGCCCTCCTTCAAACCCTGTGCCTCTAACACGCCGCCCCTTTCTGGCGGCAACAGTTCCTCTTGCCGACGACAACTCCATTTTAGACTTTTTTTTTTCCTGAATCTCACATTGTAAAATGATGGGATTCGACCCCCCCAAGCTCCTATTATAAATAGGAAGCCTCCTCCCACCTTCCAAAACACACAAAAACAACAAAGGCACAAGAAGAAGAAGACAAAAAATCATTTAGTTTGAGTTTTCACTATTTGATTTTGTCTTTTTCCCCTCCAAGTCATATTTTCTTCTTTCTTTAGCTTTCTTTGAGTTTAAAGAGTTGCTACTACGGGCGTGTTGAGCCTCAAAGTTATTTTTCTAAGTGAGGTCCCTCTATCGATTTGCTTTCTTAAGAGCTAAGAAGACATTTCGACCTATTTCCTCTGGTTTCATCTGATCCAATGTGGAACTCTGATCCGGAAGAGCACTCTATCCACCAACACCCCTAAAAGCTAGGGCAAAGGTATGGTCTACTAACTCATCTTCTTTACTTTGGTAGAGCATCAAAATAAAGAATCAAAACATGATAAATTGGGCATAAAATCAACCCTCCTTCGTGAGAAGGAAGAACTACGTGGGTTTTGATTCCCATTCAACGGGATCCGCAGGCAAGATGTATAAAAGCTTCAAATCCATAAAAGACAAAAATCATCTTTTTTTTCTTTGATTATTTGCTTTATTTTATTGTTGAATGTATTCTTTGGGGAATTTGATCAACCTAGAACCCATAAGGGCTAGAGTTGATATCCTCTATTTTGGGATTTTGAGATGTAATAATTTACTTTTATCAGTTTCTTTTGATTGCTTACATTTTAATTGTTCATCCATTTATTTACTTGCTCATGCATCTTATATGTCATTCTTTAATTGCTCATAATAATCATTTTAAATCAAGGTTAAAATTAGAAGCCAAGTTCAACCGAAAACCTAGTCCCCGAATCCTCTTTGGTTTCAAAGACTAGTGCACCTTTTTTCCTTTGGGATAAAATTGGAGTCAAAATGGGTTTTTTTCTTAAATTTTCCCAACAAAAATAACTTAAGGTGGCAACTTCAAAATCAAAATCATTTTCAAATAAAAGGCGCTAAGGTTGTCTCCTCCGTGAGAAATCATCCCAAAATGAGCATTTCGATCTCATTTTTAAAGCGGACCCGGACGCGGTGCTCGGGCAAGGACTCACACATATTTTAAGCTTAATTAACATAAAATAATACAAAATCAAATAGCCAAATCATACAACTTAGGTTTAGGGTTCCAAATTGGGGAAAACTCTCCAAATGCATCAATTGATGCAATTAAACACATTACCCATTCTTTTTAACATCTAAAACATCTAAATCAAATATTAAACTAAACAAATCAACTTGTTACCTCTAATGGATGATCCATCAGAAATCCTTAAGCCAATAGTTCTTAAATTCTTTAAGTTTCCAAGCAAATCAAGGTTGGGAAATGGAAGAACTTTGATTGATTCAAGGTTTTCTTTGTTTTTTCTTAAGAAATCATGCTTGTAAATTGATGGGAGAATGGACAAATGGTTCGGCCAACATGAAGAGGAAGGAGAAGAATGACTAAAATTTCCTAAGCAATACTTATATACTAAGTTAAAATTGGCAAATTGCATTTAGGTCCTTAAACTTTCCATAAATCATACTTTAACCCCAACTTCTTTTGTAATTTGTTCTTACAATTCTATTGATATTTTGATTTCAAAGTGGGAATCCAAATAGCTTATTTTTATCTTTACTTTATTATAAAAATAGTTTCAGAGCCATTCTGAAATCTAGACAGTTGATTTTCTATTATATCCCTAAAGTTTCACTTATTTACGATTTTATCATTACTTACTTTTCAGTGTTCCTAAAATTTTTTCACCTCTTGCTTTTCACCATAATTACACATAAAATTATATGATTCATTATCTCTGGTCAGAATAAAAAATTCATCTATCAATCGGACTACTATTTTCTCGGCAGTGTTATTAACACCGATATTTTCCAGGATAGTATCTCAATTGCATTCTAATTGTGTTTCAAAAATTATCTTTAGTTATTTCAATGTTCCCAAACTAATAACTGATTATATTATTGTTCAATTATGGTTGGAATTCCTAGGGTATTACAACTATACATTAATTTAAACATTAACAATCAATATTCATCTATATGTTATACATTAATCTTCAATTTAGTTTAATAAATTTCCATTTATTCTTATACTTAGAGTTTTTCCTAACAATTCTCACTTAGTAACTTCATTCTGGCAATCTGTACTCTTTTGCCTATAACTCATTTTGTACATATCCAATTGCCTTGATTCTTTTTCCTACATAAACTAGACATATCAGCTCTAACATATCCAAAATTAAGCTATGTTCAAGTTCTAACATATCCAAAATTAAGCTATGTTCAAGTTCTACACAACATACGGTGATAGTTTGAACTCAACCTTACTGCTAACCATGCTGTCCTGCATTCTGCCTGCAATCCTATTCTAGTAGTCTATGCTATTTTATCTATATCTCAATCTATACTTAACCAATTACTATAATTTTTTTCCGATTAAAAATACAAATATAATATTATAACATATCCAAATTTTAGGTTATTTTGATTACTACATCATTCTAAATAATTCGTCAAATTTGAGCCTACTGTTTTATAGTTCCTATCCAAGCAGACTCTGTTCCTCTATATATCTCAATCCGTGCTCAATCAATTGTAAAATAATTTTATAGACATTTAGTTAACATATAAATGAACATTTCTCATGTTTTACACTTTTCCTAATTCAGATTTAAGGCCCCTATATCATTAGAACTCAGTAACCTATATTCTATTTATCAGTTAATTCTGGCAATTTATATTTATAACTTAATATCTCATAAAACACAAATCAAATTGAAAAATCATTTTACAATACTATATATAAGATATAAATGAACACTTTTGATGTTGAACATTTCTTCTAATTCTGCCTCTATTGTTCTAAACAATTAAAATACTGTAGCATTTTTCAAATTTTATGGATCTGAGTCAGTCTCTGTTTTTAATTAATAAGTCTCACCTCACTTTGAATTTTACAAATTAATTTTACAATGATATACTAGACACATATATGAACAAGTTTCATGTTTATCACTTCCACAAATTCTATTATTTGGGTTACAGAATACCAGTCACAACATACTGCTTCTACAGAATCTAGATTTTCCAATTTAGTCACAAACTTTACTCTATCTATCTAATTCCCAACATATAAGCTTCAATTAAAGCCCTAATTCTTTAGTCATAATCATATATATTATCAGATTTACTCAAGCACATAATTTCAGTAATTATGTGTAACACCCTAGTCTAAAGGCTTATAACATAAGCTTCAAAGGGCAAACCTAAGGGGATTCTTTATTTGTTTATATGATATGTATGGTGCATGTTTATGCTTAAATTATATGAATATGCATGTTTTAGATAGTTTTACACATGTAAAAGTGCATCAAAGGCTGTTAGGAAGAAATCGGAAAAAACTTGAAATTTTGTGAACTGGGGGCAAAATAGTCATTTCACACCCCTTCGAGTTCTTATGGAATTAACATGATATTTGAAGGTAGAAAAGAAAAATAGGACTTGAAAATGATGTTATTTAATTTATTTGAAGATTTGATGGAGAAATAAACCCGATTGAAAATTGTGTCGGGTAAGCTGCTCAATTGAAGTGCTTGAGATGCTTCGGTTGAACTAAGGGCATTATGGTCTTTTCCTTTGAGATATGGAATTATATTATGTATGCAACCTTATGACATTTAATTTAGGCTTGATTAAATCTAACCATTGGATCAAATGATGAAGAAATGGATGGTTAGATCAATAGGTTTCAAAATGGCCATCATAAGCACAATGTATAGGATTACTAGCTTTGGTGTGGCAAATGTATACTATAGCCATCAATATTGACTTTGATTAACCAATGGCATAAAAGTATGAAAGATGGATGGATGGATGGCTAGGATTCACCATTTTAATCATAAGATTGATGTATGGAATCACAACTTTGATATTTAGGTGGATTTTTCCCACCACTTCACCATTGTTGTCTTCCTTAAACATTTTAACTTCAGAAATTTCATTGTTCTTCCATCATAGGTTTCGGCCACCTTAGGAACCCACCAATTTTTATGGTTTTCTTCCATTTTTGGATGGAAACATACTAATTTCTACCTTGTGAACTAAAAAATAACCTTAGATTTCAAAGAAAAACTCATTTAAGGAACAAATTAATTCAAAGAAGATTTTGAAGAATTTTTGGTAAGTTTTTAGTTTTGAAGTTCTTTTGATTCAATGATATTTATATGATGTTCCTTGATGTTTATTAGTGATCAAAACATATTTTGTATAGATAGAATTCAAAAAGTTGGATTGAAACCCTAATAGGAAGAACTTTGAATCAAAGTATGATTTTGATGATTAATTTGGTTCAAATGATGTTTAATTGATGTGTTTAGCATGAATATATGGTTGCATAATGGAAACAATTCGTTTGGTTAGGAAACAATAGTGGCCGAATATAGTGATGCTGAATATAATGTGTGATTTTGATGTTTAAATGTCTTAAAAGGTGTAAATGATGTGTATTTGATGTAATTAACATGAATTGATGGCTAAATGTTTGAAAAGAATCCATTTAGAATCAATCATGGTTTGGCCGAAAGTTGTGATGCTTGGAATGATGAATATACTTTGGTATTTGATAGGTTTAAATGATTATATGTTATGCATTTGGTGTATATTAATGTTGTATGTTTGATTGGTGTTGAAAAATGGAAGAATGGAATGATTTCCATTAAAGTGGTAACATATGGACTTTACTACTTTAAGGTGTTAGGTTAATGTAAATGAAGAAGTAAGGTTTGATTAAGGTATAATGGCTTAAATGATTATAATGTATAAGGTTAAATGTAGGAAGATTGAATGGTATAAGTGATTTGAAGCATATTTGAGAATTTGTGTATATTTGGTATGAAATATTGAGCTAAGTGTTTGGAAGTTTATAACTTAACATAATAATGATGAATATGTGTAATGTGAGTGATATATGGTGATAGAAATGCATTTGGTGCATAAAGGGTATGAAAAGTGTTAAAGGAGTAATATAGGGCCTTTGATGTGCTTAATGTGTAATATGTGTATAATGTATGCTGTTATGTGTTTATATGCTT
>CANXYC010853203.1:0-16276 GCA_948193065.1 Aleurites moluccanus | reverse complement strand
CTTTTGTTGACTTTTAGGCTAATCCTTGATTAATTATTAATTAATCTATTAATTAACTCTTAAGTATTTTCAATTTATTTTGCTATAATTTTTAATACTCTAGCATTTTCAACTATGTTCATATTGCCCATTCTATTTGATTTAATTCTCATTTAAATTCTATAATTCACTCTAATGTCTATTTTTCATTGTCCTTGATAAATTTTCGGTTATTGCTCCCTAGAGAATTTAAAAAAAATTCCTACCCGATTTGAGTTTTCCACTATAATCGTTCGGGTTATTACAATAAATAAAGTAAGGAGAGTTGATAAAATATAGAATGGATATTTTATAGGAAAAATAAAGAAAATAGAGTAAATAAAAAGGGTCTCACAGATAATAATGGAAAGAGAGAAAAAAGAGAATAAAAAGGATTTCATAATTAATAATGGAGAAAAAAGAAGAAGAGAAGAACATATCTATAAATAAAATATTGAAGCCTTTTGACTGCCAATAGCGCCTCCCATTATTATATTACTAATATCATAATAATGCATATAACTACATAATAGATATTTTGGGTAAATGACTCCTAAAATTATCAATTTTTTATATTTTTATATTTTAATTATTAAATTTTGAATTTTTTTTTACATGTAATCAAAACTCATTTTATTTGCGTCACATGACATATCATCACTAAAAATTGACTGTATTGCCATTTAGAGCCACATGATCAATTATTAAATCAACATTTTTAATATTTGGTGGTCACCAAATTTTCATATTTTTTTCACTTTGCTCGTCAAACGGAAATTTTTTTTAAATGTATCATTAATTTTTAAAATTTTTTTCACTTGTAAATCACTAGTCGAATTCAATAACTATTTTGCTGACATCACATAACACATCATAGTTAGAGTTAATTAACTCACCACATTATCGCCACATCGATGCTACGTGCGTATTTATTTGATGACTATCAAAGTTTGAACTTGTGTATTTATTTGTCTAATAAAGATCAAATCACCTAAAATAATATCATCTAATAAATATACATAATTTGATTATGCAAATTTTTTTTTTTTTGAGAGGTAAATAGAAGTTCATATGGAATTTTATAATTTTTTCTTTTAGAAGTTTACTTTTTAATTACCATTTTATTGTAAAACTTCTATAAATTAATATACGATAAATTAATATTTTTTATTATATAATAATTTTTTATAATTTTAACTGTACTAAATTAATAGTTTCGATAAATTAATAAAATAATATTTTTTTGAAAATCATAACATAATTATATGATTTTATTCATATTATAAATTAATAATTTACTAATATTATACATATAATGGATTATAAAATGTATTTTGTTAAAATATAATTCTAAAAATTATTTAAAATCTAGATAATTATGATATCTTATTTTTTATTTACTTTATTTAATTTTATTCAATTTATCACATATTTTTTATTCAATTTATTTAGTTCATATTTAATTAATCATATATCTTTCTGTTTCATTTCAATTAGTTCATATTTAAGTTATTACATATTTTTTTATTCGTTTTAATTAATTTATATTTAATTAATCACTTTTTTTATTAATTCATCTAATTAAAAATTGAATTGATTATAAAATTGATAAAACACAATGAGTTAACATAAATAGTTTTTAGTTAATTAAATATATATTTACTGAATTTTAAATATTTTCTTTAAATTAATAAATTATTAATTTATTGATTAATTAATATATTTTTTAATTAATAGAATTTATGAAATATTAATTTATAGAT
Organism: Aleurites moluccanus; assembly: GCA_948193065.1. Taxonomy (NCBI): domain Eukaryota; kingdom Viridiplantae; phylum Streptophyta; class Magnoliopsida; order Malpighiales; family Euphorbiaceae; genus Aleurites; species Aleurites moluccanus. The sequence continues at coordinate 14,495 of CANXYC010853203.1, read as the reverse complement.
GTTTTACTGTATATTATTTCTATAATATCATTTCTATATTAATTAGACGAGTTAATGATTTTAATTATGAAAGTTAAAAAAATTTAAAGCAATTAAGCATCTATTTTTAATGCTGCTGAATTTATTATAGACTTGCCTATAATTAATTTGAGTTTAGTTAAATAATTCAACACAACTTGATGTTTAATTTATTAAACAATATAATTAGTTTATAAACTTTATTAAGGGGTTGAGATATTCATAATGAAATATAATAACAAAATTAACACTTAACAAATAAAGAATAAAAATAATAAATTCTGAAAAAACTAAGCATCACACCGTTCACATTTACATGTGCCAGACGCAGGAATGTTACATGGCTCCTCCTCTTACTCAGCCTCTCATCTTATTACTCTCCTCTTTTTATTATTATTGTTATTTGTTTTTATGAGATCTCTCTTCTCCTTTATTTATTTTCTCTTATTATTACTTTAATCTCATTTGTTTTTCTCTCTTTTATTTTAGTTGCTCTTTTCTCAATTTGTTAAATATATTTTATATATCAAATGTTAATTATAAAAATATTATATAACCATTTAGTTGTTTTGCCTTTTCCAATAAGATTTATTACATTGAGAATATTTGAGAAAATAAGAATAAAAGTAATTCAATTATAGATTTTTTTTACACAAAAATATAAAATTTATTTAAATTTTATATTTTAAAATATATATTTCAAATATAAAAATTAATTTATAAGTGAATTCTATATTTCTAATTTATTTATTTTTTTTTTCAAATGGAAGAAACTCGTTTATTTGACTATTAAAAAAAAAATACAAATTTAACACATACTCTCATTTCTTTTGTTTGTTTCTTTTTCTTTTTTTTTTTTTAATAAAAAATTAAATTGAGGCCTTTTTTTAGAGATGTTTTGCATGAGAAATGAAAAACAGTCTTTAATCCATTGAATAGGAAAAAAATGAAACAAAATGAAATGATTAATATTTTTTTTTTTATTTAAAAGTTGAAAAGATAAAAAAGTATATTAATTATTAAAAGTAAAATAATATTGTTAAAAAATTATTTTTAATAATAAGTAAGGAAAATATTTAATTCCCTCAATTTAAAAGAAATTAAATACATGTTTAAAAGATAATTAATTCTTTAATATTTTTTATTATCTAAATTAATTAAACTCTCCACATGATAACTTTTATTTTAACACATTTTTCTTTTATTTCCTTTCTTATTTCAACTATCAAATTTTCACTAAAAAATGAATTTAATATTTTTAATAATAATAAAAAAAATTTCATTATAAATAACAAAAATATTTTTACACAATAAAAAATTATATAACTTTGTTTTTAATTAGTTTAAAATGCATAAAAAACTTTTGCATTTAAAACATAAATTTATATTATTAAATTTAAAATATATTTTTATATTTTTTAAAATAAAAATTCAGTTTCACTTTAGCTTATAAATAAAAGAAAATATTACCTTAATTATTTCACAATTAATTTTATATCCAATTTGAAAAATTGAAAAATAAATCATCAATCATTTTGAATTTTGCTTTTTTTTTTTTTAAAATAAAAAATATTTCAATACTTTTACTACTATATATTGACTGCTAAAAATAATTTTTGCTAACTAAAATTTATAACAAGCCATATTAGAGGGACTACGTACTTTGTTACAAGGAGCTACTTAATTCACTTCTAGGAAAGAGAGAGGACCTTGTGAAGATTAAATTTTGAGAATAGATAATAATTTACCCTTATTTTGATATCATCCTTTCCCAAAATTTCCACTCTCTCTCCAAAGAAGGCAAGGAAAAAACCAAGCTCATGAACCAGGTGATAGTAGAAAGCTAGAAATACAAGAATAACATGAAAATAGAAATAATCAGACAAAAATTAGTATTTGAAGTAAAAAATTAATCTCGAATCTCTATTTATTCAATTTTCACAAGGTCACTACAGAAATACTTTCTCTCTTTTCTTTCATCAGTTTTTCACTTTATGTACAAAGTTACAACATGGGGGAATTGGAGCAACAGTGAACAAGCAGGCACCTTCCTGAGCTAGCAGACAGTTCTTGAAAAGTGTTAAACCCGAGGACCCAGAACCTCCCCAAAGGACAAAGGGCAAAAATAAAAATAAAAACAAAACAAAAACCTCAGTAGTCAGCAGCCCTAACAAATGCAAATGACAATTCCCCCAAAATACAATATACAAAAAACAAATTTTCCTCTCATTAAACAAAATATAGGCTCAGTCACTCCCTGCTTATCATAATTGATTTTCAAAATTGGGAGGATGAGACCACCAGGGAAATGAGCATTATCACCAGCTAATGACTTTCCTCTTTTACATGCTTCTCTTTGGTCCGGAAATCTTCCAACCTGCGGTACTCTTCCCTAAGCAACCTATCCAATTCTGGATGTTTCTTCAGTGGTTCTCTGTCGTCACGAAGCCCACGATAATGGTGGAATGCCCTAATATGTAGACAAAAATTCTAATTATAAAAGAAAGAAATGGACGCAGAAAAATATAATTTACGGGGAGATAATAAAATCATTGCTATAATGCACTTCATTTCCTCGAGAGTTCAAATGGAAAGTATGACAAACGACTTGTTGGGCACATGCAAACATGAGCCCAATTAATGCTTATTTTAATTCATATCAATAACATAAAAATCATGTCAGCATAAGTATAGCATTCATTTGCTAATGAAGCAATTACAAAGGGTACTAATATGATAAGTTTCAATGTAAACTAAGTAGCATACCTTAAATTTTTTTACTTCCCATTCTTCTTATGGATGCAAGTAAACTAGTGCACTTGGTGAACATCAACACGGGAACTCAGCTTGATAACAGTCACAAACAAGTTTATTTTAAGTTTATTGATATCCGAAAAAGGTTGATTATTATTTGTTAGAATGCAAAGATTATAGGCTGTAATTGTTAGAATGTAGAGATTATAGGCTGTAATATAGGCTTGTAATTAGGGATTTCTTTTCCTTACTTAGTTCATTGTATATGTATATAAACCTAATAAAGCTTGAGGGAATAATCAAGCTAATTGCTTCAAACACCACTCTCCTAATGTTCTATTTTCTCATGGTATCAGAGCCTACAATGGTTTGATTTTTCTTCTTCAAACACTGTTCCAGATTTATCTTCAACTTTTTATTCTTCTTCAAACACAGTATTCCAGATTTTCCAATTAACTTCACTGCCCTTCAAGGAAGACTCACCAGCTGCCGGCAACCCCAGAACCAGAAGCTTGTCGCTGGAATCCTCAGCGATAATCTCCACTCACTGCCGCTGTCAGTCCGGCTCCAGTACATGCGCCGGCTTGTGAGCTCTTTTCCGGTAGCCCCTCCTCCCAGAATCTGCACTAGACGACTCACCTTCTTGCAATCCATCCCAGCACCTGACCATCTCCTAGGACGTCTTCTTTCTTCTTATGAGGTCCATACAGTAAATTTCTCCAGCCCCACAAATGATGATTGCTAGTGGAGAATCTTCAAATTCAGGTTTTAAATCTTTTATCTTCTGTTTTCATTACCCCAATTATTACTACTGTGAGATTACAAGGCAGTAGTAATTATGCGTCATGGTCTACATCAGTAATTATGTACCTGCATCATCAAGGACAACAAGATGGGGATTAGGAGGATATGTACGACGCGAGTAAACTTAGAGAGGTCACGAAGGAACAACCTCTGGAATAACAAAATAGGAGCGGGTAGGATTTCAGGAATGAAATCTTGGTAGACTTTATTGTGAGAGAAATATGGGATGTCTCAAAAAAAGGTAATGAAAAATTGTCTTCTTTTGATCATATGTGACTCCTCTCGTACCCCCACATCACTTCCTATAGCGGTCATGCCATCAACATAGGCAACAATATCTCTCATTACCCTTCACAAAGGTACTCTGATGATGATTGCTAGTGGAGAATCTTCAAATTCAGGTTTTAAATCTTTTATCTTCTGTTTTCATTTCCCCAATTATTACTACTGTGAGATTACAAAAGCAGTAGTAATTATGTGTCATGGTCTACATCAGTAATTATGTACCTCCATCATCAAGGACAATTTGTTCTGCTATGGACGACGCGAGTAAACTTGGAGAGATCATGAAGGAACAATCTCTGAAATAACAAAATAGGAACGGGTAGAATTTCAGGAGTGAAATCTTGGTTGACTTTATTGTGAGAGAAATACGGAATGTCTCAAAACAAGGTAATGAAAAATTGTCTTCTTTTGATCATATATGACTCCTCTTTTACCCCCACATCACTTCCTACAGCGGTCATGCCATCAACATAGGTAACAATGCCTCTCATTACCATTCACAAAGGTACTTGTTCTGCCCGCAACCCTCATCCCATTAATAATTTTCTAAGTTATCATCGCTTATCTCCTTCATATTATGCTTTTGTCTTAAATTTATATCATGTTTTTATACCAAAAACTGTTAATGAAGCACCATTTCATCTTAGGTGGCATGTTGCTATGGTTGATGAAATGACTGCTCTTCATGATAATAGTACTTGAGAATTAGTTCCATTGCCACCAAGCAAAACTGTTGTTGGTTGTCGCTGGGTTTATACGGTCAAGATTGATCCAGATGGTCAACTTGATCGTTTAATGGCATGTTTGATTGCCAAGTGATACATTCAGATCTTTGGACTTGATTATGGTGATACTTTTTCTTCTGTAACAAAGATTGTCTCTGTTAAACTTTTTATTTCTCTAGTAGCTATCCATCATTGGCAACTTCATCAACTAGATATCAAAAATGTTTTTTTTCATAGCGAGTTAGTCGAAGAAGTCTTTATAGAGCAACCACCTAGTTTTGTTGCTTAGGGGGAGTCTGGTTTAGTACGTCGCCTTCGTCGCTCTCTCTATGGCCCAAAGCAGTCTCCAAGTACATGGTTTGGAAGGTTCAGTGTAGTTATTCAATAGTTTGGGATGAGTTGTAATGAAGCTAGTCACTCAGTTTTCTATCACCATAGCAATTATGACAATTGCATCTATCTGGTAAAATATGTTGATGATATTGTCATAACAGGTAATGACCATGAATGAATTTCTCAACTCAAAAAGCATTTGTTTAGTCACTTCCAAACCAAAGATTTAGAGAAGTTGAAATACTTTCTTAAAATTGAGATAGCACAATCCAAGACAGGAATTGTTATTTCGCAAAGAAAATATGCTTTAGATATATTAGAAGAAACAAACATGTTAGACTGTAAATATGTGGATATTCTCATGGATCCAAATGTGGAACTTGTTCATGGATAGGGGAAGCCTCCCAAAGATCTTAATAGATACCAAAGAATGATTGGTAAGCTTAATTATCTCACGATTCGCTGAGAGTGTGGTTAGTCAATTTCTTCACACACCATGTGATAGTCATTGGGATACAGTAATCCGTATTCTCAGATATATTAAAGTCAAGTCCAGGACAAGACTTGTTATATGAAGACAAGGCTAACGTATAGGTAGAGGGATACTCTGTTGCAAACTGGGCAAGCTCTCCCTTAGATAGACGATCTACTTCAGAGTATTATGTTATGATTGGAAGAAATTTGATATCCTGAAAAAGTAAAAAAGCAAGATGATGTAGCCAAAAAAATACAAAATCAGAATATCGAACTACGGCCTTGGCCACATGTGAACTCATTTGGCTGAAGCAACTTCTCCAAAAGTTGAAGTGCAGGGAGGTCTAACAAATGAAATTAATTTGTGACAATTAAGTTGCTCTTCATATTGTTTCTAATCAAATATTTCATGAAAGAACGAAGCATGTAGAGATAGATTGTCACTTTCCTAAATAAAAGATTGAGTAAGGATGTATTGCTACTTCCTTTGTTAATTCGAATAATCAGTTAGCAGATATCCTAACTAAATCTCTTAGAGATTTTTGGATTGAATGCCTTTGAAATAAGTTAGGAGCATACAATAAGTACGCTCCAGCTTGAGGGAGAGTGCTAAAATGCAGAGATTATAGGCTGCAATTGTTAGAATGCAGAGATTATAGGCGGTAATTAGGCTTGTAATTAGGGATTTCTTTTCCTTATTTAGTTCAATGTATTTGTATATAAACCTAATAAAACCTGAGGGAATTATCAAGGTAATTGCTTCAAACACCTCTCTCCTAATCTTCTTCTTTATTTTCTCATTATTTAACCAAATTAAATGGATAAAATACATAATAAATAAATAAATATGATTAAAATCTAAATTATACTATAGTATGAGATCCTTGGACCAGTAGGGGATATAAATAAAACAGAGTTCTAAAATGGAAACTATTATCATTAAAATATAGGATGTTGATAATGACGATGATGATCATAATAAAAATAATAATAAGCAGAACAAATTCCTGCCTCAGTATGAAGTAACGGAGAGGACCATCATCTTATAAAAGAAGGAAACCCTCTTCTAATGAGTTGTGACCTTAAATGACTGAATGTGGGGGCCTGTCCTAATAGCAGGCCCAAGTGCTAAGTTTTTTTTTAGTCTAATATTCATTTATTCACAGATCTTGAGATAATTAGTTAAAATTTTTGTTCCTTTTGGCTTGTCTAGCTTGGTAACCATAGTTTATTGGTGCTTGAATCGAGTTCATGCTAGGGTTTTAAAGCAATGGAAATGGTTTCAAGGAGTTAGACTAAATCGGCTGCCACTTCTGTAACTATTTTTCAAACAATTAATGACTCAAATCAACTGAAAACTAAAAATTAAATTGAATATGCAGTTTATAGTTACATAAACATCTTAAGGAATATTATACTGAATAATAAAACATGGTTTCCTAAAGAAGCTAATTTTAAAAATATTTAAAACAAAATAGTGTTTGTTTATAAACTACCAGTGGTGGCAACCTCATATAAATGGCTTGGCAGTATTATTAAATTACATAAAGCTTAAAGGAAGGCCCAATAAGACACTAAGGTTTAAAGAAATTGAAAAAACAACCATTAAAAACTAGGGTTATAAAAGAGAATAATCCACTAAAAATAAGAAAATTCTCCAGCAGCTAACTACCTATAATTTCTTTCCAATATTTAAAAATAAAAATATCTGAAAATTCTGATTGATCCATCACCAACTATCTAGCTATGCAGTGCACCCTATCAAACCCCCACAACCCCTCCCTCTTCTCTCCCTCCTCTTTCTCCTCTGCCCAGCTATTTCAGTGTTATCAAAATGGGATGTAACAGCCATACCAACTGTAATGCTTGATGCACTAACATTTCATTATGATTTCTAAATCATGAGGGTGTATCAGTGAATATCACATCACTGAACCAAAAATCTGTTACAAATCGGTCAATAAGTACATATTTAAAAACTTGGCTCAGGCTTGGTGCGGGAGGTGACCAACTTGAGTAGCTTGGCTTAGTTCGGTTACACCCCTATCTAGTTCCATGAATTTGAAGAAGCATAAACGACCAAAAAAAAAAATGCAGCAAAATTGAGAAAACTAAAAATGATAAAAATAAAACTAACAGCAACTTACCTCCTAGAATAAGAGTGTCCATAAGTCGGCTCCACTATTTCCCAAATTTCACAGATTTTCCAACTGGTTTTAATTGCTAAATACAAACCCAAGTCCAAATATCTTTATTTTATAAGTCTATGCATTCATTTTATATGTTTCAGCATATCCAAAACTTTGCCACAAGTCCTACAATTATATTCCCCAAAATCTTGAAGAAACCCCCTAGATTTACAAATTTAATCACATTTTAGTTTTGGGTGTTAATTCAACACTGAAGCTCTGCTGGGAAGCAAAGAAGTGGACCGCTGATGCACAAACTATCTTAGCACCAAAAAGTACTATGTACTATTTTCTGCTATAATCTAAGGTACATCAGTATGGATAATAAAGAACAGAGACCATGTAAAACAAGCTTTCAATATAGATGATGTTAAAAAGTGAAGAGAAGATTGAGACTTTGAATGACATTCAGAGTATATGCATGAAAATATATATACTATGAACTTCCTCAATTTATTAGTAACCATTGACTTGTGTTTTTCTCACTAAAAAAGAAGAAAGAAAGGTATCGAAACTCTGCATAATATCATTCATATCATGCAAGAAGAAAGCAACTGTTATAAAACGAAATGGTTCATCAAGTTTGTCTCTCTGCAAATTCCATCCATCTTCGAGGGTGAGGTGTATATTTTTTTTGTACAAAAGTCTACAAGGGACTAGCACATCCATAAACTGAAAAACGCTAGTGTGTCCATAAACTGAAAAATCAAAAGGGCATGCAAATATGAAATGTGTTACAAATATATGGTCTAAACAAAGCTTTGTTACATAAGGAATGTGTTAATTGATATAACTAGAGTGGGTGTAACTCTATTTTAAATTATTTATGGGTATTTCTCCCTCCTGATGAGTATCAACTTCAATGTGTCTTTAGCAAATACACAATGTTGTGGTTCGAGACTGCTACTTAATTAGTTTTCCTTTTCTATAATTTTTTTGGTTTCTTCAAAAGGTGCGAGCAAACTTTAATAAGACCACATTGCATATGGTTTTCATTAACTTAGAGAAGGCTTATAACAAAGTCCTAAGAAATTTTTTATGATGGGTGTTAGAACGTAAGGGGATATCATTTAGGTACATACAAGTATTGAAAGACGTGTATGAAGGAGTGACTACTAGTGTGCGCATAGTTGGAGGAGACTTAGGAGTTTTTCCTATCTCAGTTGGGTTATATCAAGGGTCTGCAACGAACCATTACTTCTTCACTTTGATTATGGATGAATTAGCAAAACATATACAAGAGGAAATTTCTCAGCGCGTGATGTTTACAAACGATATTGTAGTGGTAGACGAGACACGGGAGAAATTTAATAGACAGTTACAGTTGTAGAGGAGCACTTTGGAATCTAAGGGTTTCAAGTTCACCAGAATCAAGACGGAATACATGCATTTCAAGTTTAGTGAAGAACGAAGTAGGGATAATGAGAGAGTTAATTTGAATGGAGTGATATTGTCCCAAAACACTTATTTTAAATATCTAGAATTAATCCTCCAATTACATAGAGATTGTGATGAAAATGTTAGTCATAAGATAAAAACTGGATGGTTGAAATGGAAGCTTACCATAGGAGTCCTCTGTGACTGCAAGATTCCCAATAAATTGCAAGGAAAATTCTATCGTACGACTATTCAATCAGCTACATTTTATGGTAGTGAATGTTGAACAATGAAGAGACAACATGCATAAAAAAATGAGTGTTGCCAAGATGAGTAAGCTAAAATGGATGCGTAGTCATAATAGAATGGATAAAATATACAATGAAAGCATTAGAGATAAAGCGAAAATTATATCGGTTGAGGGCAAGAGATGAGAATGAAGATTAAGATAGTTTGGACTTGGAAAGCACCGACACGCTAAATAGAAGGGAGAGTCAATGTCCGACATGTATTTGACACTAACACATGATTAACAATTTTCGACACGTTGACTAATTCGACTCGTGAATTTGACCGTGTCGTTTGTAAACAACCATCAAATGACAATTTTGTAAACAACCTTAAAGTCTCTAACCTTGCCAATTTTGTAACTCACCTGTTCGCTAAGAGACTCCAAATCTTCACTTTTGCTTCGTGTATCCAAGTTTGTCCTCTTTTTTTTTTTTTTTTATTTTTTGTTTCTCTTCTTCTTGCTTCTAATTTATTATTTCTCTTCTTCTTTCTTGTTTCGCGTATCTTGTTCCGATCGTTGTACCAACTCCGAGTTTGGAAGATGTGACTATGGACAGATACCGTAAGCTCCTTGCTGAGCTCGATTGCGAGAGAGTTGCTCATCAGACAGCCTAGACCTTCAAATCAGAGCTCCGAGTTCCTTTTAATCAGTTAAAAGCACTTGCGCATGAAGCGATCAAGAAGCGTGATGAGTATGCGAGGCAGCGAGATGAAGCTGTGCGAGACAAGGATGAGACTTTGGAAGAAAAGGAGAGAATATCTGTGAAATTCAAACAAAATCTGAGACTTTCAATACCTAAAGAAGAAAGCAAAAGTTTTTATTTCGAAGGAAGATGGAATTTAAAAATAAAATAAATTACTTGTTTATATATATAAAGGAATTGATTTATAAATTAGAAGAAAATTAAAAAAAAAAAAAAAGTTCTTTATGTGGCAGATGATGATGAAGCCAACTGTTTAATTATTTGTATTTCTATTGGTGGATCACATGTATTTATTTATATATTATCTATAAAAAAATAATATGTTTGTTTATTAGAAAGACTGAAAATTATAAGAGTGATATGGGTTCGGTTTAATTAATTTGAAAGATTTTTATCAAATCAAACTAATTTTTTTCTTATTAATGTGATGAAATCATGGAAGTAACTTATTTCTTTAATTTTTTGTTAAATTGATGAAAATATTTGTTGTTAAATTAATAGATATAATTTGTTTTATTTGATTTTTTGTTAAATTAATGAATATGAATGATAATATATAATATGTATATATTAAAAATATTATTTAATATTAAAACGTATTTAATGTGTCGAAATCTAAATTTTTTTAGAATTAATGTATCGGAATATCACATTGTGTCATATTGCATGTCAGTGCTTTATAGGTTTGAACACATGAAATGGAGACCTAAGGAGGTTTCGATAAGGAAGGTTAAATATATTATGATATAGGAGAGAAAGAAAGTAATGGGTAGACCTAATCTAACTTAGAGTAGAGGAATACAATATGATTTAAAGACATTATAAGTATCAAAAGACATCACCCAAAATCATTTGGAGTGGAACTAAATAATCTATATAGCCGACCCAATTAATTTTGGAATTAAGGCTAAGTTGAGTTGAATAAGACCATGTTGTGGGCAAGGCTCCTATATAGTCACTTTCTTTGTTCAATTTCTTAACAAATCTTAACAAAATATTTCAACAATACAACTTCAATATCAAACAAACTGCATGTGTGTTTATGATATGTATATATTGGTTTGTACATGTGTGCATGCATGTGTATATACATGTGCGTACCAAAAAAGCATGTTTAATGTCCTGCTCAAATTTTCAATGAGGGAACCAAAATCGGAAACATGGTAGTACGAGAAAAGGTATAGATAATTTTACCAATATTTCTCAAGTCCATAAATATTGCCTTTATAATAGAACTCAAGAGTAAGCTCTTCAAAATCCTTGTATAAGTCCTCTCTGAATTGATTTTCCAAACCGTAACTGAAAATAGAAAAAAATTGATAATATCAAGCAACTTGACAATGGCAAATGTAGAGCAAGTACTATTTGCTCTATTAAACAGGCTTGAGAATTATGGAAAAGAAAAGGAACACAAATGGTTGGAACAGAGCAGAAGATCTTAAAGGTAGCTCTAATATGTGAACAATGTGAAAGAAGCATAACTTATCAGTAATACCTATAGAACCTGAAAAGGCACTCCATCCCATAATTGTAATTAGCAGATGCATCTTCCATAGCTAATTTTCGGAACTCATTATACATTGAAGGAACAAACATGTCTCTGAGAAAATATGACCAAAACCTGTAGAGTGTATTCATTTCCTGCATAAAAATGAGCAAAAAGTCAAACTACACTAGAATAGAACAATTGGATACCATTATAAAACAGCATTCTAAGATTCCAAAAAATAAAGGCATGGCCAAGCGATCAAATCAGGGGAATAAAAGAAGTATGTTTGAAGGTTCATGTAAGTATTGTGTAGATGGCTGATAAAAATACCATCAGCTTATATAAAAGGCTGATAAACCTTAAATCAATAGGATTAATACTAAACAAACAAAAATTATATTACATCCTCACGCACGAATGTTTGCAACCATATGAAATGATTAAACATTAGAAACCAGCACTGAATTATCAAATATAAGCATGCATTCTTTATCTCAAAGCGAACCCAGTCCTCATTTGCAGAAGGAAGCAGGTTACTTTAGTGGTTGTAAAGTAAAGTTAGAGAGAGAGAGAGAGAGAGAGAGAGAGAGAGAGGACCATGAAGTTCTCATGCAAGCATGGTCAGAGAACAACCAACAAAATTCACTAGTGGAATATAAAATGAAATGATGAAACAAGCACAATAGAGCTCCCATCATATGCTTTTTCCTCAAGACATAAAACAACGAAAGATAAAACAATTTAATTTTTTTTTTTTCCTCCTTTCAACATGCTAAGCAAGTTCAGGGACAAACCTCACTGCAACCGACTCCCATTTTCTTTCTGTCACTTAGGCAACGCTTGTGAAACTTCAGGTACCTAAAGAAAGCACACAGAAGATCCAACTTTCAGAATGCGAGGATAATAAGAGACCCATAAATCAACTTCACACCCAAATACACACCTACCCATAGACAATTTACTTACTTCTGCTGTTTAAAACCATTTTCTTCTAACAATTGATGGCTTGGATGCTGAAATGGAGGAAATGACTTTGGCATGGAACCAACTGGAGGACTACTGCCTGAGAGAGCGCTATGCGGTGAAGCACTCAACTTTGAGGATCTGGGACTGTAAAATTAAGATAAAGAAGTGCAATAGCTCAGCAAAAGCTAAACAAGAAGTCAAATAACTTGGATACATTGTTTGGAACTTGGAAACAGCATCACCGACTTCTGAAACTAATTATTACAGCAATATTGTTCTCCCATAACATGGTTGACTTTATTTTTTTCTTCTTTCTTAAACAATGCAAGATAAGAATAATAATAATATAAAAAACAAGCAGAAAACTTTAGCTTCAAAAACAAATTCAAGATCTCAGACAACAGTAATTTGTACTGACCCATGATTTTCAGGAGGTGTAGAACTAAAGAAAAATCCAACCGAGTTACTCGGTAGACTTTCTGATATGATTCCAAAAGAATTACGGCCAGGACCATGATTCCTGAAGTTGCAGGAGAAGAATCGCTGCTTATGTGATGACTGCTGCTTGGAAAAACCTTTATTTTGTTTCCTTATATTATTAGAACTTCCAGAATCTTCATGTCCACCACTTGCAGTGGAATTCTCACTAGCCTTTGAATTTGACACTCCTGGAATGCTATTGGTAAATCTTGAATTCCCATCTCTGTTCTCAAAACTAGAACTATGCTTTCTGCGATTAGAACGCTTAGTTCTAAGCTCCTGCCAATAGCAATCATGTTTTAAGGATCATTAGATGAAGGGATTAAGTATATCTACAGGAGAGGGAAATTTGATCCAAATCAACTATATATCTTCTAAAAAAACAGCACAACAAAAGCCTCTACCTGCTCATAGAAATAAAGGCCATCGTTAATTGCAGAAGCAAGCTCTTTAGAAATGGATTTTGATTCTTTACCACTGGTTTTGAATCCCTCAGTTGCTCTGTTATTCTACACAGCAAAGGCCCAGAAATTAAAATGTGAACAAATTGATGGCCAGCTAGAAGAAGAAAATCACTATCATAGTCCTATATAAATAAAAGCATGCACAAGAACTGCAGGCGAGGGAAGTCGGAGAGAAGATATGATATGCACAAGACCAGAGAGAGAAAAAAGAGATTTAACAACAAACCTATTCCTTTGAAATAAAATCTTATTTTATATTGCATAATGGTAGTTAACCCACTTCTGATACTTGGTTGCACAAAAAATTAAAAATTAAAAAAAAAAATAGAGAATCAGTCGCAGTCGCTAAACATGGCCACTGGCCTAGCAGTTGATTGCTTCAATACATAATCAAAATATTAAGAAAAGGCATAAATAACCCTAATTTAAAAATGCTATGGTAGCATTAACAGTAATTCCCATGTTAATACAAACAGAAATCTAAAAACTTTTATATTTTACTCCTGGATCTATGCCAAGCCCAATGACTGTAAAAGTAAATCCAGCTTCCACTTCTGGATGATTGGCTTGGGGTGTTACAAATGGTACCAATGTCAACTCACGTCTTTTAGGGGATGTTGTTGACATGGATAGTTCTGTCATAGACTTATAATAGGCCAAAATAGTTGTTCTATCTTATGCCCCTTCTCTAATAGCAAGGATGCTAGGACCTAAAAGGGCTGACTTTTTCATACTAAATCAAATGCTAGGCGCTAAACAGCATAAGCTCGTCACAACTCGCATCCATATCTTACATCAGTAGCGTGATCAGGAGCTCTTAGGTATATTTGTCAGGCACAATGATCCCTAAAAGCAACTCTGACTAGCATTTTTCAGTAATCAGCATGTGGAGTTTCAAAGACTAGGTATCATTTCAAAAGGAATCCCGAATAAGAATTCAGGTTTAAAAAAAGAAAAAAAGAAAGAGGTCCATTTGTGCCTCTACTCACTGTCATAGAAGACACATGACCGAGAGAGAGAGAGAGAGAGAGAGAGAGAGAGAGAGAGAGAGAGAGAGAGAGAGAGAGAGAGAGAGAGAGAGAGAGAGAGAGAGAGAGAGAGAGAGAGAGAGAGAGAGAGAGAGAGGGAGATAAAAAAAAACA
>CANXYC010853186.1:0-32194 GCA_948193065.1 Aleurites moluccanus | reverse complement strand
CATGAACTAAAGTACAATCAAATCGAGTAGTTGTGCCTTGCCTTGGTTTGGGTATGCCATAAGCTGTAGCATTATTTGGGCTCGTACACCACACATGTTCTTGCTGACAAGAGCCCCTTGAAATTCCTTATGGAGAGGCCAATTCTTGACAACAAAATGGCCTGATGGTTGGCAATCCTCACAGCCTTTGATCTCAAGTACGTCCCAAGAAAAGCTATTAAAGAAGGCGTGATAGCTGACCAACTAGCAGCTGCACCAATAGATGGTGAACCATTTGAGCCAGAATTCCCTGACGAAGACATCATGGAATTAAAACCCGAAATCTAGAAGTTGTACTTTGATGGAGCAGCTAACAGCAAGGGTTATGGCGTAGGAATAGTACTTGTCACACCAAACGGTTATCATTTACCCATGGCTCTTAAGTTGTCCTTTAAGGTCACAAACAATGAGGCAGAATATGAAGCCTGCATATGTGGCTTAGAGGTTGCCACAAGCATGAGGGTCGATTGCCTAGAGGTTTATGGAGACTCTAATTTGATTGTGTCGCAAGCTTTGGGTAAGTGGAAGATAAGAGAAGAGCGTTTAGTTCCTTACTATCAATGCGTAACTGATCTAGCAGAAAACTTTCAGGAATTATCTTTCCACTATCTACCTCGAGCTAAGAATCAGTTTGCCGATGCTTTGGCAACGCTGGCCTCCATGATAGACATGATAGGTAATGAGATTGTACGGCCTGTGGTCATTGAGGTATGAAGACAACCGGGTTATGTTGCAACATGCATGCAGATTCAAGTGGTCGATGTCAAGCCATGGTATTGGGACATATTCAATTTCTTGAAAAATGACCAGTATCCGGAAGAGGCATCCAAATCAGACAGAAGGACCCTGAGACAATTGGCTAGCAACTTCATACCCAATGGTGATGTGTTGTATAAAAGAGCCTGGGACAACATCCACCTTAGGTGCGTAACAGAGGAGAAAGCTCAAAAGATTATGGAATGGGTATATGGTGGTGAGGAAGGTCCGCACATGAACGGTTTTGCGTTGGCCAGGAAAATCACCAACTTGGGATATTTTTGGCTTTCAATGAATGATGTCTGTGCTAAGTATGTCCAGAGATGTCACAAATGTCAAATATTTGCGAAACTTCAAAAGCGACCTCCCGTTCCATTGCATCCAACCATAACACCTTGGCCTTTTGCTACATGGGGCATTGATGTCATAAGACGCATCAGCCCAAAGTCCTCAAATGGTTATGAATACATTCTTGTGGCAATAGATTACTTCACAAAGTGGGTAGAAGCAGCCTCTTATCAAGTGTTGAATTCTAAAAAGGTAGCACATTTTATCCGAACTAACATCATTTGTCGGTTTGGATTGCCTTTCGAGATCATCACTGATAATGGGTCTCATTTTCAAAAGAAAGTAATAAATTTGCTCGAAAAGGAAAAGATTCAACATCATCGGTCTTCTCCTTATCGTCCTCAGACCAACGGGGCAGTTGAGGCAGCAAATAAGACACTCAAGACCATTCTGCAAAAGATGATCACCAATCATAGGAATTGGCATGAATGCCTTCCATTTGCATTATGGGGGTATCGGACCTCCATTCGAATGCCAACGGGGGCAACTCCGTATTCTTTAATATATGGAATGGAAGCAGTTCTTCCAATTGAGGTACAAATTTGCTCTACAAGGGTCATGCAAGAGAATCAGCTTACTGAGGCGGAATGGATGAAGAGGTATCATGACTAGCTAAATGCTATTGATGAAAAAAGGGTGGATGCGCTTTACCAAATTCAAGGGTATCAGCAAAGGCTAGCCCGACATTTTAACAAAAGGGTAACTGATAGAGGGTTGGCGGAAGGTAACCTGGTGCTTAAGGAAATCAGAGCTCATGTGCATGATCCAAGAGGGAAGTTTAGGCCAAATTGGGTCGGGCCATATTTGCTTAAGAGGATCTTGTCCGGTGGAGGTGTCATACTCTCGGATCTGGACGGGAACGAATTTTTGAACCCCTGTAATCTTGATCAATTAAAAGGATATTTTGTGTAATTCTTGCTTCATGATGCATTGTATGAACAGAACTACGAGGACCTGATTCTCTCAAAAGAAAATTTTCATGTGTAAAAAAAAAAAAAAAAAATACAAATAGAGATACGTAGGCAACCCATCTTGGGTACGGTCCAAAGCATAATAAAATTATCATTTTCTGTGCCTAGATTAATTGGTTCATGCTCGCTAAGTTGAAAACGTGAATAAGGCGGTTTAGGCAAAAGTTAGAGCAGCTCGGCAAGTTGAAAAGTCGAAAGGGCAGCTTGGGCAAAAATTAGAGCAAAAAAAAAAATAAATAAATAAATAAAAAATGCCTCATTCTAAATTAGAATTCATCAATTTTTCTAGAATCCTTTTTCATAAAAAATATCCTATTTTGTCTCGTCTATTAAAGTCAAAATTCAATCTCGTTTTATTTAATTTTAATAAATCCAAATGAATAAAATTCACAGAAATTTCCAAGAGATTGAATGAACAAAAATGGGTCCTAGTCTAAACTTGTCTTCTCCTGGGATGAACATCCTCTGAGTCGTCAGAGTCCCCATCTCCGGTCATGACTGTATCCTGTTTGACCTTCTCCTCCAATTTGTCATTGGTCACGTCAGCTCCTTCTGGTTTAGTCATAGAGTCTGTCTCAAAACCTCCAGTCTTAGTAGTGTCAGCCTTTAGCTCTGTAATCAAGGCAACCCGCCTGGTCTTCTCAATGGGCCAAACCTCTGCGATAAACCAAGAGTCATAACCCTCCAACTTCCCTGAAAATCCAACAGGACGTGCAAAGCGCATCGATCGCCTCCAGCCATTCATTATGGCCTGGGACACATGCCCTGTAATGGGAGATGTGGGAAAAATAGCTCCATTTGGTGGAATACCCTGTGACTGGCCCATTTGTCTCAAGATTCTACTCCCTTGGTAGAATGAGGTCATAGAGATCCCCAGCAAATAGACCATCTTGTACCCATAACTCATTATAATGAATGAGTCAATTCCATACCAGGAGCAGCACCAGAGTAGCTCTGTAGAATCTAGCTCCAAAATCCAAGCAATCCATTCTTTTTCTGAGCCAAGACGAATAAGAGTTCTTCGCATGCGGTAATGCGTAGCCGAGTATGGCATTCTGTCTGGGGGAGCCACCACTTACAGATGGTCCTTGAGCCAAACCTGAAAAGAAGTAAAAGGGGTAAAAAAATATATATGAAAAAAAATGATGAAAAAAAAAAGATGAAAATACAAGATCTTTTCACCTGTAAATTGACAGGGCTGACAGACCAAGGCCCTTCAGATCTAAAATTTTCTTCCAGGTTCTGTAGGGTTTTCGCTAAGAGAAAGCCAGCAATGGTGCAACCGCGCTCCATCTGAGCAATTAACTCCACTACCCGAATGTTTCCCCAACTAGGAGAGTTAAAGAAGAGGCATCCAACGGTCAAACACAGAACCAAAGCGGTCATTCTGTGTTCCCCTCTTATCTTGTCCCCCGGATTTTCTGGATATTGGAACTCAGCCATGTCTGCAGTAAGGTTGATCCGACCTTCCACAACCATAGAACTGGCTAGCTCGTGTTTCAACCCCAAAAGCCTCCTGAAAGAATGAAAGTAGTCAACCGTATACTCAGGGATTGCTAAAGCAGCATTTGGGTTGCTTCCTGGATGGCACTGAATTCTTCAAAGGTAGGGCACATTTCCTCCATACTAGCACCAAACCGGAACATGTGGTCAACAGGGTCCCAAAACCTAAAGCAAGCTCTCAGAAAGTCCCAATCAACTTTCACCCCTCTCAGAGTCAACACATAATTGATTCCATACTTGCCCAGATTGATTTTTTTGACCTTGTCTAGGTTCTTAGTCCATAAAAACATGTGGTGGCTATAGTAGGGCTCCATTGGCCTCTTTGGCTAAAATGAGAGAGAAAAGTCGGAAAGAAAATGCTAAGAAAGCACTTAGGGTCGCTAGGAAGAGACAGAGTGACTTTTTCGAGAGAAGGGAGACCCCTTTTTATAGAAAAGTGAGCCAAAGCAGGCTGGGGCGCACAGAATTACCACCAAGGCCTGGCGGCGCCGCCCAAGGCTTGGGGCGGCAACACCACCTCGTGGTGGCGGCAGCCGCCAAGCCCCTGGAATGCCAGGGCGGCAGCCGCCTATAGCCTATGGTGGCAGCCGCCTATAGCCTATGATGGCAGCCGCCTATAGCCTATGGCGGCACCACCATAAGCCTAGGGAGGCAGTAACCCTTCATGCCGGCAGCAGCAGCTTTCCTGGGCAGTTTTTTCTGGATTTTTGAGAATTTTAGGAGTCCGGGCATTTTAGGACATTTCCAAAATATTTTTGGGCATTTTTAATACATTTGATTTTATTTTTGGACTGAAAATTGCATAACATGACATTTTAGTCTGCATCCATGACATGGGGTGGTAAAATTTTAAAGCATCATAACATATAACATACACAATATCATTCCCACATGATAGCATCATAGCATCCATACATCATGATCAATAGAAAATAAAAAAAGAAAGCAGAAAAGTCGGAGAAAGAAGCTCAGTCTCTTTTGCGACGCCGGCGAGGGTCCTCCGGTGGACGAGGTGGATCAGACAAGACATCAAGCCGAGTCGACATGCTCATCAAGGCTAGCTCCATTATACACCCCACACGATAGTTGTAGCGGGCCCACTCTATAGTAAGCTGAAAAGAGTAAAATGTCAAATACTTAGCTAAAGAATCATTTTCGAAATCAAAGCTACTAGGTGTCTTATGCTAAAGGATCATTTCCGAAAGCATAAGAAGCATCAATGTACCTCAGGGTTATCAGGGAGGTCTGATGTGTGAGGGTGAAATTCATCCGAAAGATGAAACGTTTGCATCTCTCCGCGAGCATTGATATAGAGGATATCCTCGGGAAGCAAGTGGTTGGCCCCAAGATGACCCGACCAGGATCATTTATTGTCTCAGGGGTAATGCTGGGACCAGCTGTAGAAGGGTCTCTCGATACACCCACACTACGAACACGGCCTGGTCTGGCGGAAGAAGGACCAACAACACTAGATGCACGCTCAGATCGCCTGCATAGGTCGCCGACAGGACCCATTAAATGGGTGCGACAAAATGTTGTATAGTCATCCCTGGGTACTACATACAGATGGATGGGGAGCCCAGTGTAAGCCTCATCAGGAAACTGCATGTCCATATCTCATCTCATGTTAATCGGCGGGTGAATTGGAACTACCCACCTACCAACAGTCTGAACTCGGACCCTTTCTCCCAGATAATATAATTTGTGATATGGTGAACGAAGCAACAAGCGGGAACAAGCCAATATAGCACTTGGATCGAGTTCCACTGGCATCAACGGCATGCGATCAACATAGGGTTTCATCACAACCTGCATAAAAGATTTGTTACAAACCAAACCATGAAGTATGGGTGAAGTAAGGTCAGTAAAATACCTGAAAAGCATCAAGGCTGCAGAAGAAAGCCCGTATGGTCCTGAATTCGCGCACGCCGGGGCTAGACCAATATTCCCTGTTCCATCGAACACCAGCTGGAAAAACATCCAGCCTGGGGCTGCTCAGAGTAGGGGCAAGTGTCTGAAAGTATTCGTAGGCCCACACCTGGCTCAAGCATGATAAATAGAAAGTCAGAAAGCAAATAGGTACAGAGAGTACCTCCTAGTTCAAGTCAACAGGTGCAGAGAGTACCTCCCAAATCAAATTCAAAAGCAGAAGATGCGGAAAACATACCTCCCATATGAAGTAAGTACCTCCATAGGAATAAAAAGCTCCCCGAGACAGGTCACACATCTCCCAATACATAGTGCTCAGAATAGCGCTCGCCTAATCATACTCACCCAAGATAGTCATATCCATCAAGCTGGGTAGAATATTCAGGTTGACAGTATGTGCATCCAGCCAGGATCAGCATCATCAGCCTGACAACCACCTCAGTGTCATATATTGCCCCGGTAAACTGCTCCATCTCTCTCAGCCAGGCCTGAAGCCAAGTGCGAGGAACTGATATGTGATTCCGAGGGGGATCCTGGCCTATAAGCCGAACCATATGATGCCGTCAATTTTGTTGGATTCGTAGGATTTTTCTCTATCCATAAAGCTATCGTCTGTCCAGATCAGACATGGGAAGCTTCTGTAATTCAGAAAATGACAGAGACAAGAAAATACCAGAAAAGTGAAAAGTTGTCCTGAGCTTGACAGATCATACTTGTGTACCTCTAAGCCCTGCAAGACGCAGTCAGAATGCCTTCTTTTATTCCCAAACAAACAGGAATGACCCAGTTCACCTACATCACGCTTGTCATTCAGAATAGACAGCCATGATGGGGGGCAGCTGTGAACACTCATTTTTTACATCCTCGGACTCGTACCAACCCTAACGACATTCCTCAGAACCAAACCCGCGCTCAAACAGACTCGGAGCGGCTTCAGAATGGAGTCTGGGCATGGTTGCTGCCCTCCATCTTTGGAAGTGCCGCCAGACCGCCACCCCCTCTGGGCGGCAGCCCCCGTGCAGCGTGGCTCTTTGCCATGGCAGCCGCCTTTCTTCAGTCTTTGTGCCGCCAAGGCACTATGGCGGCAGCGCCACCCCCATTTGGCGGCAACATCTTCTCTTGCCGGCGGCAGTGACGGTCTGCATTTGATTTCTTCCGAATCCCACATCAAAAATTGATGGTATTCAATCCCCAAAGCTCCTATTATAAATAAAAAGCCTCCCCCCACCTTCCAGGACACACAGTGACAGACGGTGACACACAAGAACACACCAAAACTCACGGAAACAAGGAAAAGAAGACAAGAAATCATTTTCGTCACTAGATTTCATCTTTTTTCCTCTCCAAGTGATATTTTCTTCTTCTTTAGCTCTCTTAAATTTAAAAGAGTTGCTATTAGAGGCGTATTGAGCCTCTTAGTTGAATATTTCTTCGAAGAAAGGTCCCTCCGGCGGTTTGTTTTCTTAAGAGCTAAGGAGGCATCTCGACCCATCTCCTCAAGGCGTCATCTGATCCAAGGTGGAACTCCGGTCCGGAAGAGCACTCCGTCCGCCAGCATCCTTATAAGCTAGGGCAAAGGTACGATCTCTTAACTCATCTTCTTTATTTTGATAGAGCATTAAAATAAATAATCAAAACATGATAAATTGGGCATAAAATCAACTCTCCTTCACGAGAAGGAAGAACTGCGTGGGTTTTGATTCCCATTCGACGGGATATGCAGGCAAGCTGTATGAAAGCTTCAAATCCAACAAAAAATGACAAAAACCATCTCATTTCTTTTGATTATTTGCTTAATTTTATTTATTGAATATACTGTTTGGGGAATGTGTGATTGACCTAAAACCCATAAGGGCTAGAGTTGATATCCCCTATTTTTGAGGTTTTGATATGTAATAATTTACTTTTATCGCTCTCTTTAATTGTTTTATTCGATTCTATTTCAATTGTTCATGCATTTATTTGTTCATGCATTTTATATGCCATTCTTTAATTGTTCATGAAAATTATTTTAAATGAAGGTTAAAATTAAAAGCCAAGTTCAACCGAAAACCTAGTCCCCGAATCCTCTTTGGTTTTCGAGGACTAATGCACTTTTTCCTTTGGGATAAAATTGGAGTGAAAATGGGTTTTTACCTTAAATTTTCCCTACAAAAATAACTTAAGGTGGCGACTTCAAAACATCAAAATCGTTTTCAAATAAAAGGCGCTAAGCTCGTCTCCTCCGTGAGAAATTGTCCCATATGAGCACTCCGATGCCCCAATGCCTCTTTTCCTTCGAAGAGAGCGGGGCCCGGACGGCGGTGCTCGGGCGAGGCCTCACAATAATCTATAACCATTAATTAATTATTCATTTTACTTAGTTATAATTAATTTTGTCATTCTGTAATTTTTTCTATAAATTAATGCGATTGGCTATAACAGTTATTATATTATAAAATATAATCATCATATATCCCATAATATCATCACATACATATATACATGTTCATTTCCTAGCTAACCCATACATATCCCATGGAGCAGCTAGATTATGAATATCAAAAATACATAATTCAGAAAATATACATTAATGACAGTAAGCAGAAATCCTCGGATGACAGATGACGGGATTATGCAATCTACTCCTCTCTTGAAATGGTTAAACAAAGAAAAGGTGAGTATATACGATACTCAGTGAATCTATATATATCATCAAATAATCAATAGGTAACAATGGAACAGTGGTGCCAAAAGGTCAAGATAACGGTATACAGAATCAGTAATAGGTTATAGAATAGTCAAAGAACATAGCATAGATTCGGTGTCATATGAAATGAAAAATAAAGGGATGGACTGTATGAAATTATAAAATCTCTGGTAGAATCAGTATAGACTATATGCAAATATACAGTCTCCAGTAACATATCAGTATCAATGAGCATAAGACAGATCGGGTCTTATGGCCAGGACCATAACCCCTCCTAATTAGGGCACTAATAATACAATGTACACATCGCCGACAGTATTTTCCCACTACCCTGTCGGAGCGGTAGTTCTGTCAAGCCATATTAAGATCAATATAAGGAAGCAATATATCAATGGATACCATTATGCAACAATGGCATCCTCCATATCAATAAGCTCAATATCAATCAATCAATTATCAATAAGATCAATGGCATTGCTATAGATGATATATAATCAAAGGCAATTAGTTTGGTATTCAACAAAGACATGGTACAAAACTTAGCTCGGTAAAGGAAAACGGTAGGCCAATTGGCATGCCAACGTCGCTGGTAACAATGGCATTTAAATGGTAGGCCTATGGAATACAAACAATAGGCCAAAGGCAAAATGAACTAGGCATTTTCACAAACACTTAGTGGGCATACAATGGTAAGCTAATAAGTTAGGTTTTGATGCAAGTTTGGCTTGCCCATTTGAATCAACAATAAAACACATTTGCAACAACACAATAGGAATCAAAGAAACAAGATTAAACAACATCAAATGGGTCAAAATGGCTATGGAATTCAACACAAAATCAAGCAAAATCAAGGCATGTGAATAGTAACATAGGTTCGGCCAAAACATGATGATCTCATATGAATTCCAATAATCAATCAAAGATGTTAGACATGTTATTTGATGCATATAAGACTCACCTAAGCTTTCAAATTGCTTTGAAAAATTGATTTCCACCACAATTCTCCAAATGAGCCAATAGGCACAACTTTGCCAAATCTTCAATTCTACACCAAACAATTCATCAATTAGTTACCTAAAGACTTCCAATTGACATATTCTAATATCAATTAATATAAACTAATACTAAATCATTAAACCCTTTCTTACAACTTCAAATAAGCTAGGTAATTTGGGTATTTTCATCAATTGATGCAATCTAACCTAAAACCCATCAAATTCAACCTAAATATAATCTAATTGAACCATTAAAACAAACAAACAAACTTCTTACCTAAATAGGATGAAGTTTCCGAAATCTTCTCTTCAATATTCCTTGATTTCCTTTGCTCTTTCTTGCAAATTGATAATTGAGATAGGTAAAGCAAAGTTAGAACTTAATTTTTCTATAAATTTACTTAAGAAACTTTGGTGGAAAATGAAGAAATTTGGATGGAAAATGGTGGTAGCTTGGTTCGGCCAAAGAGAGAAGAAAGGAAGAAGATGATGGAAAAAATTCTAAGTATGGCTTTTATACTAAAATCATATGGTAAATTATATTTTGGTCCTTAAGTTTCCAAGTAATTAGGTTTTGACCCCAACTTCTTCTGTAATTTATTCTGTCAATTCTGTCAAGATTTGGATTTCAATGTGGGGAGTCAATAAGCTTATTTTAATTTATACTTATTTATAAAAATAGTTTCAGAGTCATTCTGTAATTTCGACGGACCAATTTCCACTATTCACCTTAAAGTTCATTTTATTTACGATTTTGCCATTGGTTACATTTTCAATTTTTCTAAATATTTTTCACTTCTTTCTTTTTACTAAAATTACACATACATTATGGTGGTCTTTTACCCCCTGGTTTAATTCAGAAATTCTTTTGTTGACCGGACTGCTAATTTCTCAGCAGTGTTCCCGACACCGCGGATTTTCGAAAAGTAACTAGTTCGCTTTCTAACCGTGTTTCTAAAATTATTTCCCATCATTCAAGACTTTTGAATCATATACTGAGAACTAAAGCATACATGTGAGTTATAACTTTCAGGGTATTACATTCTACCCCCTACAAATAAATTAGTCATCGAATTTAAATAGATACATACCTCACTGCTGGAACATGAATGGATATCTGCTCCTCATCTCTTACTCACTCTCCCAAGTGTACTCTTCCATAGACTGGTTTCTCCAGAGCACTTTTACATCGGGATCTCTTTATTCCGCAGTTGTCTGACTTGTCGATCAACTATCTCCATAGGTAGCTCCTCATATGACAAGTCCTCACTGAGACCCACATCCTGTACCTCCAATATATAAAAAACTGGATGTACGTGGCTCATGCTAGGTGGAAGAGCCAATCTATAGGCCACATTGCCAATCTTCTCATGAATCTCAAACGGGCCTATAAACTTTGGTGACAATTTTTCCCTTCTCCCAAATCTCATAATACCCCTCATCGGTGAGACCTTGAGGAAGACATGATCACCAATTGCAAAATGTACATCTTTCTCTTCAGATCAGCATAACTCTTCTGCCTACTGAAGGTAGTCCTCATCCGATCTCTGATCATAGGCACATTTTCCATAGTTTCCCTGATCAACTTTGGCCCCTCAAGCTGCTTCTCCCTTGGCTCCACCCAACACACTAGAAATCTATATTTTCTACCATATAGTGCTTCAAATGGAGCCATATTAATAGAAGAATGGTAGCTATTGTTATAGGAGAACTCAATCAATGGCAGATAGTAATCCCGGTTACCTTTGAAATCCAAAACACATAGCCAAAGCATATCCTCCAAAGTCTGGATTGTTCTCTCCGACTGCCCATCAATCAGCGGATGGAAAGTAATACTGAACTGTAACTGGGTACCCATGGCCTCCTGAAACTTCTTCCAAAATCGAGAAGTAAACTGTATACCTTTGTCTGAAATAATCATCTAAGGAACTCCATGAAGTTGCACAATCTTACCCACATACAACTGTTATATAACTGGTCTTAACCTTCATAAAATGAGCAGACTTCGTCAGACGGTCTACAATCACCCATATAGAGTCATAACCCCTCGAAGTCCTCGGTAGA
The DNA here is from genome assembly GCA_948193065.1 of Aleurites moluccanus. Taxonomy (NCBI): domain Eukaryota; kingdom Viridiplantae; phylum Streptophyta; class Magnoliopsida; order Malpighiales; family Euphorbiaceae; genus Aleurites; species Aleurites moluccanus. The sequence goes on along the minus strand of CANXYC010853186.1, from coordinate 20,900 downwards.
CCCACTACAAAATCCATAGTAACCTGCTCCCATTTCCACTCTGGCAACTCTATCTCTTAAAGCAACCCTGATGGTTTCTGATGCTCAAACTTAACCTGCTGACAGGCTAAGCATTTAGACACAAACTGAGCCACATCTCTCTTCATACCAGGCCACCAATATACATCCCTTAGATCATGGTACATCTTGGTAATCCCTAGATGTACACTGTATGCTGAGTAATGAGCCTCTCTTATAATTCTATCCCGTAGCCCATCAAAATCGGGTACACATATATGCTTCCCACACTTCAGTATCCCATCCTCTACTGTAAACTCTGTCATCTTCCTATTCTGTACCTCTTCTTTGAGCTTCAATAGATAAGGATCTCTATCCTGAGCCACTTTAATATCATCAAGTAATAGTGACTTCACCCAAAATCGGGCTATCAGAGCCTGGTTCTGATCCTGGGATCCCAAATCCAACTCTACTCTTAAATCTGCCAACTCTCTCATCTCTCGAATCAAAGGTCTCCTGCAAACCACATTATGAGCTAGACTGCCCATCGATTTCCTGCTTAGTGCATTAGCCACTACATTTGCCTTACTCGGGTGATAAAGGATCTTACAGCCATAATCCTTTAGTAGCTTCACCCATCTGCGATGTCGAAGATTCAGATCCTTCTGCTGAAATATATACTGTAAACTCTTATGATCAGTATATATCTCACATTTCGATCCATACAAGTAGTGTCTCCAAATCTTCAATGCAAATATAACAGCTGCCATCTCCAAATCATTTGTCGGATAATTTGCTTCATGCTTCTTTAACTGACGAGAAGCATAAGCAATTACCCTACCATTCTGCATCAGCACACACCCCAAACTAATCCGAGAAGCATCATAATACACAGTGAATTTCTCCTCCTCTATTGGCAATGCCAACACTGGAGCACTGGTGAGGCAATACTTCAAAGTCTGGAAGCTGCGATTACACTCATCAATCCATAAATAACGCTCCTGTTTTCGCATCGATCTAGTCAATGGAGCTACAATCCTGGAGAAATCCTTCACAAACCTCCTGTAATATCCATGCATACCCAGAAAACTGCGAACCTCTAAAACACTAGCAGGCTGAGGCCAATTAGCAACCGCTTTGACCTTCTGAGGATCCACCTTAATACCATCCTTGCATATTACATGCCCAAGGTAACACACTTTGGTTAGCCAGAACTGACATTTAGATAACTTAGCATACAACCGATGCTCCCGAAGTGTCTGCAACACAATCCTCAGATACTTCACATGCTCCTCCTCACTCCTAGAATAGATAAGTATATCATCAATGAATACAATGAAAAACTTATCCAGAAATGACCTGAACACCCTATTCATCAAATCCATAAAAGTAGTCGGTGCATTGGTCAACCCAAATGGCAACACCAAAAACTCATAATGTCCATATTGGGTCCTGAAAGCAGTCTTAGGTACATCACCCTTCTTAATCTTCAACTGGTGATACCCAGACCTCAGATCAATCTTCGAAAAATGGCTAGCATCCTGCAGCTGATCAAACAAGTCATCTATCCGAGGCAATGGATACTTGTTCTTCACTGTCACCTTATTCAGCTGCCTATAGTATATACACATCTTCAAAGAGCCATCTTTTTTCCTTACAAATAGTACCGGTGCACCCCAAGGAGAACTACTCGGTCTGATGAACCCTCTACCCAATAGCTCCTGTAATTGCACCTTCAATTCCTTCAGTTCAGCTGGAGCCATTCTGTATGGAGGAATAGATATAGGGTCAGTGCCTGCATGCACCTCAATCTCAAACTCAATCTCCCTATCTAGGGGCAATACTGGCAACTCCTTAGGAAACACATCAGGAAACTCCCGAACCATCAGTATTTGATCAAACTGTACAGAAGACTTTTGCACATCTATCACATGAGCCAAATAGGCTGAACAACCTTTTCCAATCATCCTCCTAGCCTGGATAGCAAAAACCAGATTAACCCGGAACTCCCAAATATCACCCTGAAACTCAAACTTTGGCTGCACCTCAGGCTGAAACCTAACCCTCTTCCGATAACAATCAATAACTGCCCGATGCCTTGTCAGCCAACCCATACCCAGAATAACATCTAACTCTAATACAGGCAACTCAATCAAATCAACATGCAAGATGTTATCATCAATCTCAATCACACAGTCAGGATAGTAATAATCCACATCAACACTATCACCCATAGGAGTAGCAATCATCAAAGACACATTTAATAATCTCCTTTCCTTATTCAATTTAGGTGCAAAGTGTGGTGACACAAAGAAGTAAGTAACACCAGAATCAAATAAGGCATCTGCAATCTCATTCTGAATCTAGATAGTACCTGTAACCACATTGTCTGATCTCTGAGCCTCTTAAGTATTGACCGCAAATACTCTGCCCTGACCCATATCAGTTGGGGCCCGACTACCACTAGAAGCCTGTCCTCTCCTGCCTCTGCCTCTGCCTGAAGCCTCTCTGCCCATATTCTAACTCATCTGCACCACTGGATGAGAAACTGTAACAGATGTCTGCTGCTCAACCCTCAATGGACATCTGTTAGCATAGTGGCCCTACTGGCCACATCTCAAACAAGCACAGTCTATCTCCAACACTCCCCTCCATGTCTCCGACCATAAAACCCACAACTAGGAATAGTGGGTGTCTGTGCAGCTGGTCTCGAAGAACCCTGAGAATAGGCAGGTGCTGACTGAACCACTGGCAGTCCCTTACTCTGCACTATCCTCCTCTGATCAAACTGAGGCACTGGCTCTGCCTGCCTAGGCTATGAGCTGCTCTCCCCCCTCATAATCTGAGATCCTGGACCCCTTTTCCTCTTTTGGTCCCTCTTTGCCCTCTCTGTTTTATACTTCTCTTCCATCTGTGTGGCCTTATCAATAACTGTCGTCAGAGAAGTAAACTCTGTAGCTAGCAATGCATTATGAAGTGCAGCATGAAGACCCCTCCTAAACCTGCTGATCAAATTAGCCTCAGTAGGAACAATATGAGTAGCATACCTACTCAACCTAATGAACTCCTCTGCATACTCCTCAACAGACTTGTGTCCCTGCTTTAACTGCTCAAATCTAATCAGGTTATGGGTCTTTACCCCCTCTGTAATAAAATCATCAATAAGCCCCTGTCGAAACTCAATCCATGTAGGTGGGTGCTCACCATAAAGCCTAGGCTTCATCCTCCTAGAAAACCAGGTCCATGCCTTCCCCTTCAGTAATAGCCCAACAAGCTCAACTACTCTCAACTCAAAATATGGTAGTCTCCTCACTACCTTCTCTACCTCTTCCAAGAAATCCACAGGGTTACTTCCTCTGTCTCCCCTGAACTCAGGCAAGTTTAGCTTTAGAAAACTAAACATCGATACACCACCTTCCTCTATCACTCTACGGCCTCCCTGTACAGCAGACTCCCTAGGAACCCCTACTGGCTGCACAAGAGACGGTACCACTGGAACTGCCACTGGTACCACTAGTGGAGGAATACTGCTGGAACTGGTGGTGGCGGTATATTCTGATGTTCTCGCCTCAAATCAGCCATCTCTCTATGTAACTCCATCAATCCCCTCATCATCTCCACTCTTCAGAGGTGATCGCCCCTCTCTGTATCCTCTGTAGTCCATCGAAATCTGGACGGACTCTCTAAAACTGAAATCTCCCTCACTAAAGACTCATTAGAGGCTACCTCTGTCTCCTTGGTATCTCTATCCCTCTCGTCAGACATCTTTGTAATTTGTCAAGAAAAATGAAAATATGCTCAAAAAATGACAGAAACGCACAACAATGACATATAACAGACGATAACAGCAAAAGACGTCAAAGAAAATCCTATGCTCCATGGTATACTTAATTCTACCCCATTCTGTACTTAGTCACTATTCCTTTGTAATTAAGGTACTATTCATCTGTAACCTAAAACCCACTGTCTGTAACCTAGAACTCTGATACCATCTCTGTCATGACCCGTTTCCTGATCGCGATGGTCCTAGGATGTGAAAAATGCTAATGGCGACTGGCACCCGTAGAACTCAGTATCACATGCATAATCTATAACCATCAATAAATTATTCATTTTAATTAGTTACCATTTATTATGTCATTCTGTAAATTAATGCGATTGGCTGTAACAGTCATTATATTATAACATATAATCATCATATATCCCATAATATCATCACATACATATATACATGTTCATTTCCTAACTAACCCATACATACCTCATGAAGCAGCTAGATTATGAATATAAAAAATACATAATTCAAAAAATATACATCAATGACAGCAAGCAAAAATCCTCGGATAACAAACGACGGGATTCTGCAATCTACTCCTCTCTTGAAATGGTTAAACAAAGAAAAGGTGAGTATATAAGATACTCAGTGAATCTATATGCATCATCAAATAATCAATAGGTAATAATGGAACAATGGTGTCAATAGGTCAAGATAACGGTATACAAAATCAGTAACAGGTTACATAATAGTCAAAGAACATAGTATAGGCTCGATGTCATATGGAAAGACAGATAAAGGGATGGACTGTATGAAATCATATAATCTCCAGTAGAATCAGTATGGACTATATGCGAACATACAATCTCCAGTAACATATTAGTATCAATGATCATAAGACTGATTAGGTTTTATGGCTAGGACCATAACCCCTCCTAACTAGGGCACCAATAATACAATGTGCACATCACCGACAGTGTTTTCCTATTACCCTGTCGGAGCGGTAGCTCTGTCAAGCCACATTAAGATCAATATAAGGAAGCAATATATCAATGGATACTATTACGTAACAATGGCATCCTCCATATCAATAAGCTCAATATCAATCAATCAATTACCAATAAGATCAATGGCATTACTATAGATGATATATAATTAAAGGCAATTGGTTTGGTATTTAACAAAGACATGGAATAAAAGTTGGCTCGGTAAAGGAAAATGGCAGGCTAATTGGCATGCCAACGTTGCTGGCAATAATGACATTCAAATTGTAGGCCTATGAAATACAAACAATAGGCCAAAGGCAAAATGAACTAGGCATTTTCACAAACACTTAGTGGGCATACAGTGGCAAGCCAATAAGTTAGGTTTTGATGCAAGTTTGGCTTGCCCATTTGAATCAACAACAAAACACATTTGCAACAACATAATAGGTATCAAAGAAACAAGATTAAATAACATCAAATGGGTCAAAATGGCTATGGAATTCAAAACAAAATCAAGCAAAATCAAGGCATGTGAATAGTAACATAGGTTTGGCCAAAACATAATGATCTCATATGAATTCCAATAATTAATCTAAGATGTCATGAATGTTATTTGATGTATGTAAGACTCATCTAAGATTCCAAATTGCTTTGGAAAATTAATTTCCACCACAATTCTCCAAATGAGCCAATAGGCACAACTTTGCCAAATCTTGAATTCTATACTAAACAATTCATCAATTAGTTACCTAAAGACTTCCAATTGACATATTCTAACATCAATTAACATAAACTAACACTAAATTATCAAACCCTTTCTTATAACTTCAAATATGCTAGGTAATTTGGGCCTTTTCATCAATTTGCATCAATTGATGCAATTTAACCTAAAACCCATCAAATTCAACCTAAATATCATCTAATTGAACCATTAAAACAAACAAACAAACTTCTTACCTAAATAGGATGAAGTGGCCGAAATCTTCTCTTCAATATTCCTTGATTTTCTTTGCTCTTTTTTGCAAATTGATGATAGAGATAGGTAGAGCAAAGTTAGAACTTAATTTTTCTATAAATTTACTTAAGAAACTTTGGTGGGAAATGAAGAAATTTGGGTGGAAAATGGTGGTAGCTTGGTTCGGCCAAAGAGATAAGAAAGTAAGAAGATGATGGAAAAAAATTCTAAGTATGGCTTTTATACTAAAATCAGATGGCAAATTACATTTTGGTCCTTAAGTTTCTAAGTAATTAGGTTTTGACCTCAACTTCTTCTGTAATTTATTCTGTCAATTCTGTTAGGATTTGGATTTCAATGTGCGGAGTCAATAAGCTTATTTTAATTTATACTTATTTATAAAAATAGTTTCAGAGTCATTTTGTAACTCCGACGAATAATTTTCACTATTCACCTTAAAGTTCCTTTTATTTATGATTTTGCCATTGGTTACTTTTTTAGTATTTCTAAATGTTTTTCAATTCTTTCTTTTTACCAAAATTACACATGCATTATGGTAGTCTTTTACCCCCTGGTCCAATTCAGAAATTCTTTTGTTGACAGGACTGTTACTTTCTCGACAGTGTTCCCAACACCTCCGATTTCCGGAAAAGTAACTAGTTCGCTTTCTAACTGTGTCTCTAAAATTATTTTCCATCATTTCAAAAATTTTGAACCACATACTAAGAACTAAATCATGCATGTAAGTTATAACTTTCTAGGGTATTACATTCTCTATATTTTTCAATAATCAATTGAGCCCTATTCATACTTCAATTAATGGTTTATCAATCACTGTAATTCACTATATCCATGTATTATCTATTATTCTATCTCACTATCTACTGTTCTGTTTGCTGGGGTATTACAAGGAGTTCCTTTTTTCAATAGCTTGAAAATAAGACCACATTTATTAGCCAATTGGGCGATGAACCAACCGATGTACTGTAAGCGTCCAAGGAAACTCCTAATCTGCTTCTCTATTTTCGGAGTCAGCATTTTCGAAATTGCCTTTGACTTGGATGGGTCATTCTTTATTTCCTTTTTACTGACTATGTATCCTAGGAACACCCCTATAAAATGCACCAAAGAGGCATTTGGTAGGATTCAGCTTCAGGTTGTATTGTCTTAGTCTTAGAAAGAACTTTCTTAATGCCTCTAGGTGTCCTTCCACTATTTCAGACTTTATCACCATATCATCTACATAAACCTCAACTTCCTTGTGGATCATGTCATGGAAAATGGTGGTTGTCATCCTTTGATAAGTTGCCCTTGTGTTCTTTAGATCAAATGGCATGACCCTATAGCAATAGGTATCCCATTCTATGATGAAGGCTGTCTTATCTTTATCAGTAGAATTGACCTGAATCTGATTATAGCCCGCATACAAATTAGTCAAAGAGACTACTTCAGATCCCGCCATGTGGTCTACTAATAGGTCAATGTGAGGTAATAGGAAGTCATCCTTTCGGCACGCCTTGTTCAAATATCTGTAGTCCATACACATCCTTACCTTTCTATCCTTCTTGTGCATTGACACTATGTTTGCTAACTATGACGGGTATGTGATAGGCTCGATGAACTTGTTCTTTAGCAGTTTAGCAACTTGTTCCTTAATCTTTAGTGACCATTCTACATTTAGCCTTTTTAACTCCTGCTTGACAGGCTTGATGTGCTCATAATTTAAAATTTTATGGACTGCAATACTTGGGTATAATCCAATCATATCTTCAGGTTACCATGAAAAACAATCCTCAAATTCCAAAATCTCTTTACATAAGGAATCTTTATCATGATATAAAGATGCAATGTATGTGAGTTTTGAGTCATCTTTTATACCAAAATTAATTGATTCTTTATTTTCCTTTTTTATTTCATTTATTTCATTTTCTTTAAATATCTCATCCTGATTGGGTGTAAGAAAAGGAAAGTATGAAAAAGGAAAGTAAGAGAAAAGGCATGCATTTTATTAAAAGCGAAAATCCCATATCATAGGTTACTTCAAAGTTAAAAGAAAGACTGAAAAGGTCTTTTACAAACTCAAAGCTAGGAGAAGAAAATAACGACTCAGACTCGGATGACTAGGATTTGGATGACTCAGACTCGAATGACTTTAGCTCAGCTTCATCAAAGTAGGCTATCTTCTCATAATGCCAATTTTATGGTGAGAAAAGAGTGGTCTGGATCAGTTTTGTAGGGTATACTTCTACTCTGCTTTCAATCATGAAAACTTGCTCAAAGAGAGTAGCTTCCATGCTTTCTTCCCAATCCTTCTCCATCACGCTAATTGGCCCGCATCTTTCTAAGTTGAGCCTAACATCAAAGAACATTTCAAACCTTAGGGTCAGTTTTTGGGTTAAAGGGTAAAACCAAAGTTCAAGAAAATCATAATAAGGAAAATCTTTTTCGTATGGTTCACCTTTCTTTTTAGTCTCATCCTTTAGATTAGCTCTTTTCAGAATGAGTTCATTGGAGGTTGTATTGGAAGCAAAGGTGTCATTCTTCTTATGCCTTTTATGGTTTCTCTCTTGTGATGTAGCATCATACTCCCGAGGTTCTTCATGGATCTCCTATCCTGAAAAAGATTTGAGGATATAAAAGTCTGTGGGATAGCGCCGTACATATCAAAACTGAGCCCGTGACGTACATACCATTTTACACGCTCCAGAGTAATGGCAACTACTCAAGCTATAGCATCCGTGAATCTGGGTAAACTTTCATATTTTCTCTCTACCCAGAATCGCGGCTTCTACAAATATGGTAACAGCCGCTACGCTATTACCATACCTTCTATGTTTTTCAGTAGCTCCCACTACTCTAAGTAGCAACCACTACTTATATTAGTAGCGCCCGCTACTTATCTTGTAGCAGTTGCTACTGATAAATTGCGACTGCTACAGAGACATTTTAAACTTATTTTTATCACGCCTCTATTATTTCACTCTTAACCTAGCTTTTTTCATTTTTTTTCTTTCAATTTCCTTAAGCAAAACTCATTTTCTTTTTTACCAAACACCAAATTTCATCAATCTCAACACACTATTTCATAAATATGCCTCTAAAATGCACAAAAACTCTTGTGGGAAAAAATCCCCTTCCGCAAAATGCCTTAAAGTCACCCAATCCACCTCTAGATCTTCTAGTTCAGGCTCTTCTGAGACTGAATCCATGTCTCCACCACTTCCTCCTCTAACTACAAGGCTTTAAAAAAAGTAAAGAGAAGATATCTAGACCTTCTCAACCTCAACCTCAACCTTTGGTATAACCACAACAGCTTGCCATTCAACCATTGGACCACAATATGCTTCTATACTCCTTAACTAATGAGGAAAAGAAAAGGTTCAAAATTCTCAATTCCAACTGTAATATCCTCCCATCTAGGTATGTAGATTGGGCTGCCTTAGGTAGGCTAGGTCTGACAGAGTCCATTAAGGCCAAATTGGTCGTAGTTGATTAGACGGTTATTACAAACATAACCTATCCATGTTACCCTTTATTGGTTCAGGAGTTTTCTCAACTCTAAAGGTTAGCACAACCTTGGGTAAGTTCTATGGCATTATGAACTTTATAATTCTAGGACAATCTTATACCTTAGATCGAGTTAAATTGGTGTAAATTTTTCGGTTTTCTAAACTTGGGTTTGATAATTTCTCTGATGAGAGTGGTTTTTGGAGGGAGATAACTAGACTAAACATTGATTTTCACCCTAAGACCTCCAAAGACACTATCATTAGGAGTCTTGTACTTAAAATCATTCATCGCATTATAGTTTATTCAATAAATGCTAGAGGGACGAGTTACAGCGCCTTGCTTAAAACTGACAAATTCTTCCTTTGGTGCATTGAAAAGGGTCATAAGGTGGCTTCTGGTAGATGGCTTACAGATCACTTTGATATGCTGTCAAAACGGAAGTCCGACAACATTGTGGTTGGTCATTTGGTGACCAAGATTATTGTTGAGATGACCATGACCAATCCTAACCCTAGATTCAGGTTCAACCCCGAAACCACTCCTTTCCAACCCTTTCACCATATCCATGACGATCAAAAGTTCCTACATAACCAAACCCTAGCTAAGATGTCGATTGTCGTCAAAAATAGGGAAGGGAATTATGTGCTTAAGGATGATATTGCGGTTGGTCAAGAGAATCAAGAACTAGATCAAGATCCTCCTCTACCTCCCTCTTTTGTTCCTGTACCTCCAACAGCTTCTACTTCTTTCGTGCCTCCTTTGACAGACTTTTCTTAGTTTGCTTTGCTCATCACGGGTCGCATAGATGCATTTGAGCATAACATACTTGCAAGGATTCAGACCGTTGATGATCGCATGATCGAGCTTGCAACTACATTATCCTCTCTCAAAGGAGCATTTCATCGACTTCGTCGATAACAGCGTAAGCTGGCTTCAACTTTTCATGAGACTGAAGTCGCTCCTTCTACGACTTCAAATTCTGATGATGCATTTTCGAGTCCTATTATTAATGCCAACATTGTAAAGGACCAAGAACCTGCAGACACCTTTGCTAATGTTGATACTATTGGAGTTGCGGTAGCTGCAGAGCACCAAGCGGAGAATGATCCATTAGTTGATCCTACACTTGATCCACTTGCTGATCCTTAGATTTTTAAGACTATTTTCTATTTCTTTGTTTTTTTTTTTATTTGTATTGTTGACCTTAATGGTCAATTTTGGGATATTTTGGTTGACTTGGATGTAATTATGATATTTTACTATATTTATGCAAATGATAATTCATATTTGTGATTAAATCTTAATTTTGCATAATATATTGCTAATTGAGTAATTTTTGCTTCAATATATGGTTTGATGTAGTTTTTGCAGCAATTCTCATATTTGTGCTGATATTTGATTGATGAAATTGCAGTAATTTTTGTTAAGAATCTATTTTTGATAGATTTTCCATTAGTTTATAATGAATATTGATATTTACTGTTGATTTGTGATAGAAATGGTGCATTTTTGTCAAAAATACCATTTTTGGTTCATGAAATGGTCATTTTGATGGCATTGCAGCATACTCATACACTTTCACTTGAAACATGCACATTTCGTGCTCAATAGATCCTTTTTGCTTGATGCAATACATATCATGCACTTTTGACAGCAAAAATCTCCATTTAAACACTCATTTTTTTATTGCTTTCAAACAAAGGGAGAGTAAAAGTGCAAATAAGCTAAAAACACCATTTAAAACTTGTTAGCACACATTCATGGGGAGTTTCATACCAAATTTATAAAATTTTCTTAATTCACACTTTTTTTAACACTTGCACTTAAAAGTTGTTTGTCACCATAAAAAAATGGGAGATTGTTAGAACTTTAGTATTCTAAAATGCTCATTTTGATGAGTTTTAACAAATAATTAATCTACTAAAGTTGTTTGTTTGATTATATACAACGTTTAGTTTTTCATATTACTAATTGTTGATTTATAGCGTCCGCTATATATTTAAGTAGCCCATGCTGCTTAAGGTTAATAAAGGCAAAATCTGAGAAGAGGTTTAAGTTGGCCTCGCTACGTAGCAGTAATAGCCGTTACGAAGTGATTCAGAAAAGACAGTAGTTGAAAGTTGAGAAACAGGTTTCAGTAGCGCCCGCTATAAGTTATGTGGTCCTCGCAACTTACTTAGTGGCACCCACTACTTACAAAAGTCCCCGTCGCTACAAAAGTTGAAGTTGAGTAGCAGCTGCTACAGACATGACACTTCTGCAAGCTTCAAGTCCAAAAGGTCCAAAAACTCAAAGGTCAAAGGAATAGAGCATTAGCGTCCGTTGCAAGGTGTAGTGCCCGCTACTGAGAGAGTTCAGAGACACAGAAGTATTTTGGAGAAATTGGAAGAAGCGTCGCACTCGCTACATGTTAAGTAGCGCCTGCTACTTATAGAATTCACCGCCACTACAGGGAAAGTTGCACCCGTGAAGTTCTTCATTTCGAGAAGAGTCACTCCCGCTACAAGTTAAGTAGTCCCCGCTACTTACTTAGTAGCGCCCATTATTCCTTGTGTCGCCGCTGCTACACTTTGAAAACAGATAGAAAAATAGTTGTTGCAAGTATGAAGAATTGCATTAAATATATATTTAATGCACCCAAACGACTCTTTTAAACTGAAAAATATTTATATGGGTTGGTATGAAGTTAATAAAGTAACAACAATCATTATTATTGTATTAATTCATACATTTGAGTTTTCTATTATAAAAAAATTAATTGCTACTCTTTAAGGTTGTTGAAGTGTAATTAATTTATGAGAGTTGGGTAAAAATTATTAGGTAATTTATTTCTCATCTCTTGTAATTTTTTAAGATTGCATGTGAGTCTAATTATAAAATACATTGTAAAATTTAGTGTGAGTCAAAACACTTTAAAATTTAATTTTGAACCTGTAAAAAAGGATTAAAATTAATAAAATACTCAAGTGTGATATTAAGAAGTGAACTTAAGATTATTTTGGTCGAACTACTATAAATTTTTTATGTGAATTTTCTCTCATTTTTATTCTTATTATTTTTAAGTTGTCTTTAATTTTTTAAAACAATCAATTTATCCTTTTTTTATTGCCAAGACACTTTCACTTTGAATTGAAGATATGTTGTATCTTATAGAACCAAGTCCCGGCAAGAAAATTGTATTTGTTTACAAAATTTTCGGCTTGCACATTTGACAGAGATTTAAATTGTTTTTTATTCCCCATTTGAAATAGTAGTACATTATGCAGGAAAAACAATGGAGTGTTATTATCAAATCAGATGAACAGATTGATGGAAGTTTTCCTGCTTGATTGATGAGAAGGAAACAGGTAGTTAATGAAAGGTAATATATATAATTATCACTGACAATCACTTTTATCCCTTCATTGTTCATAATATCCATGGCTTCTTTATGGTTGTATTTCTAGAGTTTGCAAACAAAAACAAACACTGTAGGGTTCTTTAAGATTTTGCTATACAAATAAATTTTGAGGGTAGGATAATGATGATATGTGTTTATTTACGTCAAGACCATCATTGGAAAGATCATCATTCTCGAGGTTGACAGCAGGAATGCCATTGACAACGTCAAAGCTAAGTTTCAGGTATTTTTTTTTTAATTTTTTTTTTCTTATATTGATCTCTCTCATTATTATTAATTTCTGTAATTATAGGCAGTTTATTTATTAATTTTAAACACTATCAATAATGACTGATGGGTTTTAGCTATTGTGGGTTGATAGACTACTTATTCTTCTCCAACTGATTACTGAAATTCTGGGATAGGAAAAGAAGGCCAGTATGCTACTTGCAAAATAACAGATGTAGGAATTTTATTCTTTTCATTAATTTTTTTTTACTTAAACAATTATCAATTTATTTATGAGTCTATAAAAATTTATTTTATATTAACTTAATAATTTGAAAATAAATGTTTGTTTAATCATATTAATTACAATAGTGGTCATATATAGTTGTAGAATTCTAATAATATTTATGAAATTAATTATTATTTTCCCATGTAAAATGATTCAATATATTAAATTTTTCATAACTTTTTTTTAAATAAATTAACTCTATCTAATGAATGTATTGTTATATTAGTATCCTCATTCTGTCTAATTTTATTGTTAATCAATTTTAAAATGGTTAAAAAAAAGATAAAAATACTTTTACTCTTTATTTTTAATTAATTACATTCTACTTTTATTTTAAAAAATATTTTTTAAGAGTTAAAAAATTTATATTCATATTTTTTGATAAATTTAAAAATTAAAAATAAAAAAAAAATATTTTTTAATTTTAAAAAATAATTTAAGAAGAAATTAAATTATTTCTTTTTAAATTTTTTAATAAAATAAAAAATTTATTTTTATATTTTTTACAAATTTGAAAATAGAAAGTAAAATATTTTTTAATAAATATTTTTATTTTCAAATTTTATATTTTTTAAAGTAAAAATAGAATGTAATTAATTAAAAATAAAGGGTAAGAATATTTATGTTTTTTCACTGCAACTATTGACCATTTTAGGATGACTAAAGGTAAAATTAGACGAAATGATATAGTAATATATATTGTGATATTTATCAGAAGAGAGTTAGTATATTTTTAAAAAATAAAATAAAAATTTAATGTATGAGATCAATTTAATTAGAAAATATTAATTAACCATATATCCTATATTTGACTCTTTAGCCCCTCCTTACTTCAATAGTTGTCCATAAGAAAAAGAGACTTGCCATATTGATGATAAACCATTTGTTTCCTTCATCTGTTGAATGGTTTTGTTTTCTCTTACGTGCCACGGTTTTATGGTAAATTAAGATTATATCTTAGGTGAGATTTTGTATGACAACTATAAGCATAATTGGTATATGCACTTCAACCAAGTGGGATCTAAAGTCTTCATGCTACAAAATGTAAGACTAAGATCCATTGCGTGCATGCTAATTAATATATAACAATAATAAGTTTTAAACCTCTTTTAATCTTGATTTGACATAATGAAAAGTTAAACATAGAACATCAATTTTTGCCCATTTGGTATGGTTTGAAAGATCAATTTTTTTGAATATAGTTAGTGTTCGGTTTGTTTATTTGTGCGAAAAAAGGGTACTAGCTGACAAAGAAACATGCATGATGATGATGGACATGTATGTAGCACAAAATGGTGTTACTTTGCAATTAAATTGCACAGAGGAGCCTAGTAAATCAGATACTAAGATTGTGGATGAGGTTGCATCTATTGATTTTGGGAACATTGATAAGATATTAAGAGAGAACGAGTACCCGCAAGTCCATCAAGAAAGATTAACTATGGATAAGGTAAACCTTTTACAAATTACTTTGTAATATTAATTTCAAATTATAATACAAGAAGAAAACTTGAAATCCTGTATTTCCTTCCCTAGGAAAACACTTGGTCATTGGACTATTAGCAGAACGACATTGGCTTAACTCAAACTAAAGCAATTTGATAACATTGCAGGCAGTTTGTGCCTTAAATCACTTGATGGTAGATATCACAGCATGTGGAAATAAAGACTACTCCCAACACAATGGAATTCAACAAGGAGCAACTTCAATTGCTATTTACTTCATTGGTTACTTGCTGGTTACTTTTGGCTTGGATCTCTTGCTGTTTGGTATCTGGTGTTCTGATTGCAACTTCAGATGACCTGCCTTTGTTTTAATGTTCAAGAGCTTAAAATTAAACATGGGTTTTGATTGTCTTTAGAATTATATAGTATTTGTCAAGGGGGAAGAATGATATTGTGTTGTTATACCTATAGAAGTCTTGAATAATTTTAATTTGAATCATTTATATCTTATATTTCGTAGTTTTTTAGTTTCAAGTCTAATCAGATTTTTAAGGTTTAATTTTACTAAACAAGAGTACTCTTGAATAGTCTAACTAATTAAATTAAAAATATATAATAATTAAATTAATTTAAAGTTTATACGTCAACATTTTATACATCAATATCAAGCTGCAGCATCACGTGAGTGCTTTTCTAGTCATCCTCCTACACTTGCAGCCATTTATATTTCTTAGTATGATATTTTCTATTTTTTTTTTTTACAAATTGTTCAAATAAAATTATTAATAAAAAAAGATAAAATTAAAAAAGCTTCTTAAGTTTTCATATTAATTACCTCATATTTATTTTTAATCATTTTATTAAATATTTATAACTATATAAAAATCTCAAATTTTTATAAAAAATAAATAAATAGAATGATCCAGCTTTAATATAGATTATATTAGAATATAATATGATAAACTGGTTGTAACAGTTTATCTAATTTCCAACACCCAAATTGAAATGAATCTTTCAAGTCAAGTTGGAACAAGCTTATGCAATTATATGCAGAACACAAGCACAAGTGAACATTCAAGTTCTGTTCACTCAGAACAAAAAAAAAAAAAAAAAAAAAAAAATTATTATAATTTCTGCAAATAGGCATGTAGCAATAACAATAGCCTTAAAATTATGGTAATAACAAATGGTCACAGCCACAATATATTTTATCAACTTATCTCCAATTAACATCACTGCCTCAGGCTTTCAACAATATACGATGCATATAGATCCCTGCAACATGTTACATTTATGTAAGAGAAACTGTAATTGATTATCGATCACCAGACAAGCGTTATTCAGGTTAGTTCATGATTCTAATAACTACATATTAATAGATTCTAAACAATAAGAAAACCAAATTTAACAATCTACGCCAAAACATAGAATGAACTTACATGGAGTATTTGATGGCCTTGATGGCAGACTCGGATGGCAAGAAGTCTTCCACATCAACTTTCTTGTTCTCATTCTTTTTGTCTGTTATTATGATGAAGGATTTACTGTATATAGTGTTAGATGGTAAATAGATAATTGGAAGCATAAACTTTACCAAAAAATTCAACAGGACAGCAAACTAATTCACGTGTGGAACTAATTATTCATGAGAAAAATAATGAATGCAATGGACTCAAACTACATAGTTCATATGAGTGGATACAGTCCTCAAAAAAGCGCCTGATTTCAGCTAGACGATGAGGAGGAAGCTCCTTGATGTCTGTGTAATGGCGGAACTCAGGATCATCAGCACATACAGCTATGATTTTGTCATCTTTTTCACCCTGCAATGAAATTTCTATAATGAACTTGTAATTTCTCTCCCAAACTTGATTCAGACACGCAACAATCACAGGACAAAAACACATGTATTTTGAAGATTTGGGACCTTGTTGAGGATATCATAGAGAATAACAGTAGTTCACTTGGTTTATTTTGTGACTGACCTATATTTTCCTAATACAAATATCTCAGATATCTGTTGGAGGGATGTTCAAATCATCCATGATTAAGAATTTATTGTTGTCAATCTTCTAAGACCCATTAGGAAGAGTCTGAACAATTTATGATAAAAATGATCAATGCACAAAGTGGAACAATCTAATGCAAAATGAGAAACTTCATTCAAGTGCATCTTAGGTAGCCATTTCTTTTGTATATACTCCACTATCCTAATTAATAAGAAAATGGGTGTCAAGAATATAAACTTAAGACACTGAAATTAAAACTTGTTACCTGGTCAATCATGGGCATTAAACCAATGGCACGAGCACGAAGGAAAGTACCAGGTAGCACCGGCTCCTATTCCAGAGAAAAATTCAAGAACTTGTTAAAAATTAGTACAGATGAGATCGAAAGACATGTCTCTTAGCATTTTAAAAAAAATGTTTAAGCCACAAAATACTACCTGCATAAGTACCAGAACATCCATAGGATCACTGTCCTCACAGAGAGTTCGAGGGATGAAACCATAGTTGTGTGGGTAAACCACAGATGAGTAAAGGACACGATCAACCTATTCATGAAATGTTAATCATTGCTGCCTTCTTCATGTAACACGACACAGCAAATTCACATGCATGCCAACACCCCAGCAACATGACAACCTCAACAAAGATCATGTCAAACAATGAAACTTATTTTTCTAAACACCAATGGTAATTATTAAGTCAATTGTACAGAAGTTATGAATTTACTTAGGGCTTGTTAGGTACACCTTAAAATTGAAATCCAAGTGGAATAGGATTCCAAAACCTTAGACATCCATTTTCAAGTTTATTTATAAATAATTAATAGAATTTATTGATTAAATTAAAAATTATACTCAAAAATATATATCATATAAAAAAAAATTGGAGTTGTTCAAATGTAAAAAGATAAAAAAAAAAAAAAACAACTTAGGTTATTTGTGCACCAAAGAAAAAAAAAATGGAATCCTATTAATTGGATTCTATTCCTAATCCTAGAGTGTATCAAACATGCACATAGTGTATTACAAAGATCTGAAATTCAAAGTCACTAAAGGCATGTGTGATGGGTTTTCTACACTTGTCAACTGGTCAATACATTATAGGATAAAGCATATTAAACAACAAAAATTAACTTGGCTGGACTCCCAGTCGTGAAAATATAAAAATAAAAAATAAATAAGAAGAAGAAGACAAGAGAGAGCATAAAAATTATCTGGAGTCCACAGCAAAAAAGTAATGGTTACCAGTTTTTGAGTATATCCTACTCACTACCGTGGAGTAAAAGAGTTAAAAAAGCTTGTTATAAAAAAGATTGCAATCAAGTAAATAATAATCAGAAAAATAAAGCAAAATATTAATATATTAGATAATAAGCTAAGGAAAGGTGGAAACAAGAAGAAGTTCGTACTTTTATAAGACCGGTTATCTTGTCAAGCTCGTACTTAACCTTGCTACCTTTGCCAATTTCAACAACCTGCCATTATAAATCCACATTAAAAAAACAAACTGTGTGCGCTTCTTCAGCAGAAGAACTTGCAACCTAATCTACCAAGAGCAGTATTCATATATAACTCAAACTCAATAATCAATAATCTTTTTTTGATAGCATTGAGAGATAATGATCAATTAAAGTGACTATATACCTATTTTCAGTATCATTTTATAAGTTGACCTGATAGCATACCCAGGCCCAGATTCCCAAGGCACATGGCTTTAATGGGCGACTAGCAGTTACCTTTGAGACTCAAGGGATTTTGCTTATATATTTTACTTGTGATGAACAAGCCTTGCAGCCATAGGTTTGCTCCCCCATCAAAGGCAATTTCAATCAAACAAGAACTCTCAAATCTCAACAGCCATAGGTTTATTCAGTGTTGGCAGAATGGCATCCAAGTAAGAGTTTACAGAATACTAAAGCAAACAAAACTTACACAGTTGAAAATTGTTGGAGCACCTGGTCCTGCACAATTTGTAATGTTGAATGTAATCAATAGAGAATGTAAACATTTCAGCATGGCAAAATTTTGTAACTGTGGTACCACACAGGAAGAAAAGGAAAAAAAAAATTACAGAAACACAATCAATCTATGCACACACACACACA
The DNA here is from genome assembly GCA_948193065.1 of Aleurites moluccanus. Classification (NCBI taxonomy): domain Eukaryota; kingdom Viridiplantae; phylum Streptophyta; class Magnoliopsida; order Malpighiales; family Euphorbiaceae; genus Aleurites; species Aleurites moluccanus. The sequence continues at coordinate 2,222 of CANXYC010853186.1, read as the reverse complement.
CACACACACACACACACACACACATTGGATCACTAGGAAAAGTTACCAATCTCCAAGTCATGCCAGGGATGAGCAGCTACAGATCGTCGTGACATTGAAGAAAGAATCCTTTCATTGAGCTTAACATTTGGAAACCCCGAGTTTTTTCCACTACCTTCTCCGCTATCATTAGCCATGTTGGCTTTGAACTATAGTTTAATTAAAGGAAACAGCTTAGTTAGAGAGCAGAATCAAAATTATCCCCATTTAAGCAGAATAAGTTTGATTAGCCTATATATATTATTCAAGCATAAGCTACAGAGGACCTCAAAAGTGTATACCGGTGCCATAAAAACAAATTAAAAAGCCTGAAAAACAGACTCACTGAAAGATCAATCAAACAACATATATATATATCAAAAACAAATTTCTAGTTGATATCAGAACAACAAAAAAACAATATAAAGTTCATAAAGATGAGAAAAATCAATAGTACAAAATCAGGGATAAAAAATAAAAGAAGATTAAAGAGAGGCTGTGCAAACTCAAACCAGCTGAATAGAAGCAACAAAGAAGCTTCAAAAGTAGAATGAAAACAATCAAACACTACGTGCACTTCAAAAAGAAACACACAACCAAAACCCCTTTGGAAATTAATAAATACACACAAATATTTGTAGGGGTCGGGGGTTGTTCTAGACCAGATTCAGAATCCATGAAAATGAGCACCAAAAAAAAAAAAAGCGTTCTTCTAAGCAAACTAAAAGATGAGAGGAAAAAAATACAATCAATACCAGATAACGCAAAAAATGAAATGAAAGAGAAATCAAAGAAGCCCAGTAAAAAGAACCCACAAGCAAGCTTCAAAAGTAGAATGAAATCAATCAAACATTATATACACTTCACTGAAAGCACTAAACGAAACCCATTAATTAACAAATACAGACAAGTTCTTTATTCTTTTTCTACTATGTCACCGTACCAGATACAAAATCCAACAAACACCATCAAGCTAAAAGAAGGAATAAAACAAAAATAGCTCAGACCCATTAAAGAAGATAAAGAAGAACTAATTACTTACAAAAGGAAATCGAAGGACGTAAAATGAAAGCTTATAATCGATTCTTTATATATAGAATGTAGACAAAGATGGAAGGCTATTGCCTTTTATGGTTGCAAAGGTTAACGAAGACGTTGCTGTATCTAATTGGGCCATGTTTCAACGGCCGGTCTTTGAGGAGTCTGAACCGTCGGATGGAAACTAATTGAATCAGACGGATGTTGATATAGATATCTGTCAGGCACTGATTTGCTCTCGAAAAGTAGGAATATTTTCAGGACGTGGTGTACGAAAGGAAATGAGCAGCCGAGTGGAAATAATACAAAGAAAAAATTTGGCAAATTGAAAAAAAAAAACCCATTAAACTTTAATATTTTTACAACATGATTATTAAAGAAAATTTTCTTTTAAATAAGTATCTAAAATATTATTATTATTTTTTTTATCTACAGAGCATATGTTAAAATATTTATCAAAAATATTTAACGTGAATTATCACATCATTATTTTTCACTAATTAAACATATTACGCAAAAATCATGTTATAAATTAACTAATAAATCAAATATAGATCATATTAATTAAATTTTAATGACTATTTTAAAAAATTAAAGTAATGATTATATTAAAAAAATATTCTTACATTTATATTTTTTACATTTATATTTAATGATCATATTAAATTTTTGACATAATTTATATTTTTGTATTTTTTGTATTTTAATTATTTTTTCATTTTAAAATATTTTTTAATTTTTTTATCAAAATATTATTTTAATTATTTTCACTAATATTCTTTCAATTATTTTTTATTCTTTTATCAAAACATTTTTTTAATTTTTTAGGTGAAAGTATTTTTCTAATTTAAATTTTATTTAATTTTCATAAATTCAAATAATAAATTTTCCTTAGAAATCAATCTATAAATCAAAATTATTGGTTTTTTTTTATTTTATCTTTTATTTTATTTTAGTTTTTGTAATAATAATAATAATAAAACAATTCATTTAAAATAATAATAATAATAAAATTTCATTTAAAGTTAAAAAAATAAAAAAAATATTAATAAAAAAATAAAAATAATAAGAAAATTTAAATAGCTTGATGATTAATTATCAAGTTGAAACATTATCAAACTCCAAGTTAAACTCATGGGGCTTATATATATATATATATATATATA